>JAUKNK010000325.1:672500-720000 GCA_030765055.1 Mantis religiosa | reverse complement strand
TTATCTTATTATTTATTTATGCAGTAACACCTTAAACAGATATAGTTAAGTTAATAGAACGTCAGGTATGCAACAGCAATATGTTGTTTTAATTTGGCTACAAAATAGGAAGGAACATACAGCGGGGCTAGACGTGGCTGTTCTATGGCTATTAGCCATGGCGGTGTGTGCAACTTTGTACAGTTAAAGCACGCATACTCGCTCGCGTTGCCGAAGCATGCGGCTGACTTCTTTGCGCGTTACAGAGGTATTTTTTCTGAGGATTACTATCCAAACCCCATGTGTGTAGCACACCTGGTTTCGGAGATATGGAAAGATAAGTCTCCTCACTAGAAAGAAAATATAATGAGTTAACTGTCAGTAAAGAAAAGTACACACGTGCTATGTTGCAGTTGCATTTTGTACCCTGCATTCAGTAAAGTGTGATCTTTTAAGAGCGCACACGTATTTTTCAAAGTAAGTATATATACCGCTTAGCAAGCCTAGTACTGGTGCGCCTAGTAGTAACTGGAAAACAACACATAAGGTTTTGGATAAATAGACTACAAATATTATTCTTAATGTGTATTCCTTTTTCAAACAAATGTCAATTAAAGACATTTTCGAAAGTACAAATTTCGCTCAGAGTCGAAAAATAATGTTACAAACTTGTCACGTGAGTGCTCATTCTGTGACGAACATTGTTAAAGAAGGCAAACAGTTTACCAAATTAGGAGAAGTTTTCATATTTAGATCTCCAGGGAAACATCGGGCAGTTAAAAAACGTGCTACGAAGTTAGACAATTTTCAAAAGTGTGTTTCACGTAGAACAATTTATGATTTACATGACAAGGGTGAATATCCAACTACCAAAAGGCTGACCAATTTAATGAGGGGGAAATAGAATATACGGATTCTGTATTTTCTATGCATAATATTCTGAGATCTCTTGAGTTCAAGTATAGGAGAACCAATGATGGTCGCAAATTTCTGCTTGAATGAAGTGATATTGCTACCGCAAGACTAAAATTTCGGCGCACAATGCATAACTTTAGTACATGAGATTCATGGTATAAAACTGCTTCATAAATAGACATTCATATCTTTCGTATTTATTAAGTATTTTAATGAAACAAAAATTGGTTTAAAGCTCATTACAGACAGTATACAAATATGGCATCATTAAAATAGGAACGATTTTCTCAAATCGTTGAAATGTCACTATTTTGTTTCACTGTAGCAAACACCTTATTTCATAGAACGCATTGAATTTGATTAAAGCAGGCGTCCCTCAAGGAAGTCTGCTGGGACCGACGCTATTTAATCGATATATAAATAACATGCCCGAAATAATAAGATCCAATATATATATATATATATATATGCCGAAGACACTGATCTAGTGACTCAGTCAACACAGCCACGAATCATTCATCAACGGCTCCAGAGCGCCCTAAATACACTTGAACCCTGGTTCTCCAAGTGGAGAATTAAAGTTAATCCTAGAAAACCCAAGCCATAATCTTCACTAAAAGACTCCTACGTAGGAAAAACAGGCGTGCCCTTCAGCCACTAATATACCAAGGCGAAGGAATCGACTGGAAGGAACAAGTGACCTATTTAGGTCTGGTAATAGACCAGGGTCTCACCTGGAGCAAGCACATCACCATGATTAGAGCCAAGGCCAATGGCCAGCTGAACAAATTATATCCGATATTTAATATAAACAACCAACTGAAATTTCATATGGGCTTTACCCTATATAAGACACTACTAAGGCCAATCATCACTCACGCAGCACCGTTTGGGGATATGCTGTTAAAACCCACATAAATAAGCTACAAACGTTACAAAACAGAATAATAAGAATAATTACAAAGCAACCACAGGTAGCTCCGGCCAATCTGTTGCACAATGACCTAAAAATACACACAATTGAGGAGTTTATCAAAAAACTCAGTTTTAATGTGTATAAGCGTAAAGACAAAAATGACAACGAACTAATTCAACAGCTAGGCACTTATGAAATCGACCGTAATAAACATAAAAGATCATTGTCCATATTTGAGAGGACCATTGGCATGGGAGATCCAGAAATTGACATCCAAGAGTATCTAAACTCACTAGTAAGACTTCCATAGACGTAGTAAGAATTACCCCTAACTATACACCGCATCCAGACAATCGGCAGTCCACAAAGTCCTTGCTCTTAGTCAAGGCGGCTCCAGAAGGAGGGTCTTTCCTCTCCCTCCACACTCATACGTCATTGGTATCTCAATCTTGACCATGATTTCATATTAGAATTATAGACACAAATAAGACGCAGCTAAAGCTTATAAATACCATTGACAATCGCACTGTGAAGTAGGAACTATCATTCTTAACATATACTTACATGAAATATAAAAAACGAGTGACTAACGCTGTTTTGGCGATCTCTACTAACATTAATGACAACCCTAATTGTATCTGGATGAAGACCACTAGATAATAATTACAAAGTAATGACTACACTAGCCACACTAATTCTAAGTACGCAAAACACAAGACTTCTCCCCTCTTTGAGGACGCAATTACTAGGGTAAGTCCGCGTATCCCACAGGAAACGACACTACACATTAACACCACCTTCACCTTGAATCCTTCACCTTCACCTTGAATCCGCAAGGGCATATTCAGGGCCTAGGCCATGCTTATGTCCTAGCAACAAGTCTCACCTCGGTAACGCCATACGGCCTTACCTACACATCCTCTCCATTAATCCATAGGTGCATTTAGCGATACTGCCGGAATTCCTCTTCAAAATAATCTCCAGTGGATGTTTTTTAGTGGGTAGTACCTCAGGGTGACGCTCACACTCCTGGCTGTGCCATCCCAGTACAGCTGCGGTAAGTCCATAAGTGGATTTTTCCTCCACCTAAAAAAAACTGAATCATTTTGTTTTGTGTACATATGAACGATAGCTATGTAAGCAAACTGTTCACGGTTTTAGGGTTCATATTGCAATAATCATTGTGTATGTTCTCAAACATATGCTGAAATTTTAAGCGAACTTCTCTGTACATCTCAGCATCTGTATGACACTTGTTAGGTTGAGACAGAAGCAGACAGATATATCTTCCATCCCTGTCGCCCGCTTGCCGTGGAACTGGCAACACCACGACGGTAGGATAACCGTATTCGCTCAACACATGTTCATTTAATTTTGTAGCTACTCCAGATTATTTATGCACCAAGTTCTGAAAAATCTAGACAAAGGTGTTTCACATCAAGTACTTATTAATAAACTAGAAACTAATGGCATAATGCTAAATATAATTAATTCTTATCTAAGTAACATAAAATATGTAATTGAAATTAACCATAAAGCAGGCATAAAATATGAAATATGTATGAGGACAGCAATTTATTAAACATTTTATACTTGATATCTTGATATATATTGTGACTTTGTGGGTTCGTAGAATTAAAAGACCGAGTTGCGGAAATTAAAGATCTCCTTTATTCTCGTCGAGATGCACTGTTCAATTCTCAAGTAACAACATTACATCACACAATAACACAATCTTCCAAGGTCGATGACAATAACAAGCCGTGACAGCTGATTACATTACAACACTCTTGTTACACAACTTGCAGCTCTGCTTACTCACTCTTGTTTACAACTGTCCAAGGCTCCTTTTTATACACTCATTCATGATTACCAGACTGTTCTCTCAATCACTAGATGTTTCTGTAAAACAAGGCATCTAATGACGTAATCCGAATAATCTATTACATTCTAGAGGCGTAACTTAATCTATGCCGGCGAGGCCTTTACCTCAGTTATCTCTGCTTGCCGGCGCTTGTTTACAATAGCTGCGCTGTCATTAACTGCTTAGCAAGATTCTCATTATTACCATGAAACTTTATCCGCCGACTGTTTTCTTATTTGTGGCGAAACTTTTATGCCTGTTGCCGTGACAATATAATATACGAATGCGCCTATATCTTATGCAGATGATAATACATTGATTTGCTCTAAAATATCTAGTGGTAAGTTGGCAATAGCAACCTAACAAAGGAACTCTCACTCTACTCATACTTGTACTCTCTAGAGTGTTTTATGCCATTCTCTCAGCTCTATGTGAGGACTGTGTGCCATAATGTTGCTGCAGAGTATGGCTGGAAGTACCCGAAAATGAGTCCAGAATACGTAGGAATATATACTTATTTGTACAGTTTCCATATCATTTTCGCCACAATGACTTTGACGTCTAAGAAGCACTATTATAGATTCTGTAAAAATACATGAAATTGCTGACCCCAGATTTACTCGCTGAGTGAGATCCCCTGGACATAAGCATTTGGTTTTCCTGAGCATCTAATATAAACATAATAACACAGCATTGTACGGGAGAGATTGTTTAACCCTGATGGGTAGTGGTCTGCACATGGGATATGTAAGGAGCGCCGTCCCTCACACTCGTCACAGAGCTGACGAGGGCTGTCCAGCAGCTACTTGCAAGTGGTCGCATGCTGCACTTTTCAGGCTTCATTTTTGGATGTTGCGGTTCTAATCTGTAGCAAAATTTTGGTTCATATTGTTTATATACAGGGGACAGTATACCATCAAATATTCAGGTGTGAAGCAGTGTGAACACAGTGATAGTTCCCTTATAGGTAGCTAACTTGGAAGTCAATTTTAAGAGGTGTAGAATGATCTTATTTGAAAACCATCGAGCAATGACACATTTTTTAATAATGCCAGAATTGAAAAAGTTGATGGCCATAACTTCTTGTGGATACACATATGCCATAAGCTAATTTGGTAAGCTTATATTGACTCTGTATGTAAATAATAAGTTCTATCATACCACACCAGACTTAAGATAATATATTTATGTAACACTTTCATCAACTTGTAAAGGATCCATTAATCAAAGGACATATAACAAACTGACAAGGAAGGATATTCTTTAGAACATGTCCCATAAGAAGTTTTGTCCAAGACAAACATTGGAGGCACACACGAGGGCTGACGGAATCTGCCAAAATGGACTTGCAGGACTTGCTCCTGACATGGTTATCGGCATAAGCTTCTGTTGACAACCTTTCCACCAACACTCCAAGCAAATGTTTTGCAGATGTTCCAAACTTCACAGGTGCACAGCACATGTGCCATTGTTAGGAAGGTGGCAGCTTAACTGTCAAATCTGAAAATGAATATTCCACAGGGACCCTGGCATTTAGTAAAAAAGTTATTAGCTGGAAGTTGTATCTAAAAGCAAGGGCTCACTTTATAAGTTTTATTGATCTTGCGCCTTTATGAGAAGACGAGGAAGTGTACGTAGCTTTTGTGTGACGAAAGTCTGTTAGAGTGTGATGCCGTCCTACATCATCATAAATACCCGGCATTGTTTAAATTTTCATTGACTACAGCTTTATTTTATATTTATTTTATATTTTTCTTATTATCTTTTGTGATTTACGTCCTCCAATTCCTTTTAAATGTAGATAAAAGAAGACCCGGCATTGCAACAAAAAGTAGTGTAGTTGTTGGATCAATGTTAGGATCAATGTCATCCAATTGTTTAAAGCTAGATATTTATTCTGAGTAGGAATTGTAGGAAGGTATAAACTCGATGCTGGGTTATTATCATTACATTAAATCATATTATTCGAAATACGGGACATACTATTTGAATTAAAGCATTCAGTTTTGGAAAGATACAGTTCTGTCATGCTTAGAGGTAGACTATATTCAGTTTAGGTAATGGTAATTTTGTTTAGCTCAATGTTGCCGTAAAGTTTTGTTTACTGATTGACCGTCTTCTGTTTTATGTACCTTTAGCTGTCTTCTACTTTTATTAGGCATAACTGTTACCAATGCCTAAAGCTGAATTTGATCCATTGCTAATTAAAGTTAAATCAGTACTGATAGTTTCAAAGTACGAAATGTCACCTTCTATATCTAGATATCCGTTCTCTGAGGCGTATTAGTATTTATATTATTGTTATCTAACGAAAAATGGGATATCTTCGTGTCGTATGCAGAACGGAAACTTCCACAGCACCCGCACATTCACTTATAACACTTAGTATATAACAACTAGGCTCCAATATCGATAACCGTAACACAAAAGAGGACGTTGCAATCAAATTATTAGAAGTGAGCCTCCCATGTTATTCGTTGGCAACACAAGGTGATCGCAGCGCCGCTTAGTGAGGCAGTAGGAAACTAAACTATGAAAATCGCGCACCCAAACGTGTATATTACCGGAATGTATTTGTGATACTCGCCTTGCTGTCTAGCTTAGCTGATTACATGTTCTAATTAGTTACCCATTACTACTGATGCCGCAAAAACTTAGTTACGTGGTTTTCAGTAATTGTAACTGCACATATGTTATTGAAATTGAATTAAAAGTTTTGATGAAAGTAATCTGGATAGATAATGTAACTTAACGTCTTGCGTCATAAATAGAAATACACTATGACAACATATAATCAGCTAAGCCAGACAGCATTTATTTTACCCAAATCAATGGAAACTGCCAACATTACACACAAAAATAGTCAAGAAGAAATTACACAATGCATAGTTACCTCTCTGATTCGTTCCGGGGGGAAATCCGTCAGACGTAGTAACTTTTTCCAAATCCAAGATGGCCTTCGTACAGACAGAGAACTAAATAATTCTTATAAATTAAAAAATTTAATAATGATCACCTTTCGTGAACCCAGTTCAAAAAATCAAATCAAGTTTCAAGTTACTTTTGCATCGTCGGGTAACATACCTATTTATAAACTGAATTAACTTTTAGACAAAGATGAGTTGTGAATAAGGTAACCTGGATGGAAGAATTATAACTTACTTGCTTTACTAGTTTCCTATAATGAAATAAAGGCACTAGTGCAGCACGTCAAAGCATTACACTACAAATATATTTTTACAGGCAGCTGAACAAAAAAAAAAAAAAAACAATAATTTTAGGACAAAAATCCACATATGCATGTGAGATAGGAAGTGGTTCTGTCTCTCTCTTTTACTCCCTGTCCGTGTGTGTGTGTGTGTGTGTGTGTGTGTGTGTGTGTGTGTGTGTGTGTGTGTGTGTGTGTGTGTGTGTGTGTGTGTGTGTGTGTCTGTGTGTGAACAACTAAACTGACAACCGGCAAAAGTCGTACGTGTTCCACTCACACGATGGTCGCCAGTCACGTGCAACATATTCTATTGCCAATGTTGTGTACCTATATGCAAGGGCAATGAAGAAGTTCAGTAAGCATTAAGGGCTCATTAAAAGAATTTCAGTCTGCTGGTTTTGTGATGACTTTGAAGTTGATAACCGCAGTAAAAGGAGTTCTTGTATATATTTGTTACAAAGAACTGTTTACATTGGGCTAACGGTGTGAAATTACGGTCGTCAGAAGTGGAAGCTCCATTAATACGAACCACGCACACGACTGGACATTGAAGATCTGAATGTCAGACACACATTCGTATGACACTTTCCAAGTTCTGTTAATGTTACATACCGTATAAACAAACTTTGGTGGTCTACTATCTACTTACGTAAGTAAAACAATAATTGCCTTCGAACACATCACATGACTCCTCCACCTTACTGATACAGGGCAACGTGTCCGCATTACAACAATAGATAGCAGCCCATTCGCTTGTATTATACATTTTCATATTGACAATGTTTATAGATAAAAATGAAAACTTTACTTGTGACGTTTACTTGCAAATTAAGGAATATCATGTTCGATATAGACACAGCAGAATTCTTAGGCTCACGGGATTTTAACTATGTAGGTTACGATTGTGAAACACAGACGTTAGGAAACAGGTGACTGCGACGGGGCATTGAAATTAGCCTAAACTACGGCAATGTTTTAAAAATCCTACCTGCGGTAAAACCCTTAATGGGTGGGCACGCAGCAAAAACCTTCTGGCTGTATACAGCCAGCCAGCACGAGCGAGCGAATGTTTATTCTTAATTCTCATCCGAAGTAGATTGCAGAATTATCATCTAACTCCAGTTTCGATTACGAATGGTTACAAAAGTGCAACAACTGAATGACAGTAAATAAAACAATTAAAAATTTATTACTGAGACACAAGGCAGATGTGAAACGATCATTTGCAACTAGCAGCGTTGCCATTCTGTTCATTTTCCGAGTACTACAAACCGCTGTCCTGTCCCTATTAAGTCTGTATAGTTGACAAAAGAATCTCAGGATAAGGTAAAACGCATGAAAAAGCCTTATCCATACTCATAACTTATATCCATAACTCATACTGACCGACATTCGATATTGGGAATACTTGCACGTTAGGCAGACAGGCCACCATCTACGCTACAGAGGTTGACTGCAGTATTGGTTCAATGAGTTTATACATAAACGTGGGAGTCATTAACCATGAAGTAAAAACAATTGCAACGATACGTTCTCAATAATAGTATTATAAATGTTAAAGCTTTAAATGCGCATAGCTCCCTTAAAAATGTTTGAACTAAAAATAATAAACATTACCGTAAGCAATTGTCTCCCTTAGTTCCCCGTATCTGAAACTGTTTGGCTGACGCTTGTGTCCAGTGGATAAATTCTCGTAGCGCATATTTTAATTTATGAACGCAGTAGTTCTTAGTATCCGAACCTATTTTGGCAGAGGATTGAGGGTATTTTACGTGTCGAAGATCTACGGAAACGGGATTGCCGGCTTTACTTCCCTTCCGAATTATGCCATGCTAAGGGTGTTTACACTCCAAGAAGATCTATCAGAAACAGAGACTAGAATATTACACCTGGATCAAGGAATACGAACTCGTTGTCCTACTTATTTCAAACAAGGATTAGTTAAATTGGCGTAAAGTAAATAGAAGTAAATTGTGTACTTTTTAAAGGAGACCTACTTTTTTGGGTAGTAAAACTTTGCCCATCTCTTAAAGTCTATGTAGGGGAGGGGATACGTCCCCTCCAGCTTCTGTGGTGCGGGCGCTGCGGACTCTTAGCACTCGTGGTACCTCTGACGTTACTAGAGGAACCTCAGGTCGAACTGCCGAGCCCCTCCCGATGGGGAGTTGTTAGGATTGGGTTGGACTCGAGGGGTCAGTGTGTTCCCAGCACCCACGGGGAATTGGGTACCTCCGGCCAGACTACGGCCGCGCGAAAGGGGTAGAGGGTTGCCTCATAATTCCCGGGTACTAGCCTGCAGAGCTAGTAGACGTTGTTCTAGATCACCAGGCGGCCCCACCGAGGTAATATCGGTAGTCTTCCCTGCGGAGTTGACGCGCGTAGGTGGCGTATCCACTTCCACCCGTCTTGACTTGGTCCTTGGTCTTACGTGTCCAGGAGTAACGGGAGTAGATCCTCTGCACCTAAATAAATATCAGTTATGCAACAGTCACCCAGAACGAAGATAACTTCAGAGACAATTCCTACAACACACAAGATATGCATTTTATGGTTTAAGAAATTGCCATATGGTACTTTAAATTCACATTCTTACATGCGAAGCACAATCAATAGTTGAGGTTGAAATTTTAAAATATTTACGTATATCCATGTTACATCCTTCGAGGGTGTAAATTTAAATCCCGGAAAGTATGTAACGTTGCTTTAACTGTTCACAGATATTTGTACACGCAGGTGCACGTGGACGCGTGCACACAAACACACATAACCTCAGAACTTCCTTCAGAAATGCATATTTTTGAAGTTAGGGGTTTGAAATCATGTATTATTGGTGAAGGCTCAGTTTTTGTGTGGAATGTGGTAGTCCCCTGTTTCCGATAAATATAAACAATGTAAGGAAAAAGAAAGAAAGGCGGGAAGAGGCGGGAAGGCAGAATGTTCCCCAGAAACCAAACATGTATTTTTGTAATATTTGCTGTATATGTGGATGTGTGAATGCGTGTTAGTGTATGTGTATGTTTCTCTTTTCTGCAGTAGACCATTTTCGAGATATCCTTATTATATATTTGAATTATTCAATTCCTTTACTTATTCTTCTCAAAACGGAAGTGATTATTCAAACTTTTTTTACCTTTAGGCAATGCAAAGAGTGAGAAATTTCAAAACTATATATCGTATAGGGACAAGCTCATTAACAACTTGGCTATCGCTTAAAGACTCTGTATCCTTATATTGCCTTGGCACTAACCATATAGTTCTTTTTTTATTTACGTCACCCAACCTGAAGTCATTTTTGACGCTGAATGAAATGAGTGAATTAATGCTGAAATGAGCTCTAATTCCAGAGAGCTTGAAGTTAAATGACATTTGTCTTTCTGGATAAGGGAAAGCCCTGAGCCTTATCCAAATAACTGACCCTGACTCAGACTCAAGCTCGAGACCTCTTGAACGTGAGGCAGCCATGCTGCCACCCACGCTACCGAAGTGGCCACACACATTAGGAATGTAATCAGAAGTAAGGGAAATGTATAGCGTAACGGGATCAAAACACGAAGAATGCGAGGGATTTAATAAAACACTAAACGGACATAATGTAAAGTTCTCCTTCTTCTGAGTTTGTATAATAGGTAAAGCAACAGAAATACACAAAAATGACTTCACAACAAATTTACAACTCCTTAATTACATAAAACACATTTTCATGTATTAACAGTTTCTGTACTATTCTTCAGTACTTGTTTGAATTTTCAAATGGCTGGTACTGCAAAATTAACTCGACAGTTTTACTTTTTCCACTTCATATTTACATAGGAGAACTATGCACGTCAGCCAAAAATTCGCTCTCGAAATATCAGCGGAAGTGCACGCTTTGAGGTCATCTCAGTTTAAGAATAAGGTATTTTAAAATGTCTGGTAGTCTTTCCCAATTTCTCTCCCTCTCTGTTGATGTGTATGTGCATGTTTAACTTCATCAGCATGAGTCAAAAAATGCCTCTATTAATTTCTGTATTAACTTCAGGAACTTCCCTGGATGCAGCACCAAGATCCTCAAGAAACTCTCCTAGTACACCAGAATGCAAAAGTTTTCCGAAGGACAAGGGGGTTGAAGAGGCAAGGTGAGAGGAAAGGTCAGGTTTACCTGCTATCAACAAGACATTCCCCTCCTCCGGCCACAGCAGGTAGGGGACGATGAATGTAATAACGTTTAATGCTACCTATAAGCACCCTACCCAGCAATAACATTAACGATAACGACAACAATAATGGTAATGATATTGATAATAATGATGATAATAATGATGATAATGACGACGATAATAATGATAATAATAATGATGATGGTGACGGGGATGATGATGATGATGATAAGGAGAAGGTGAAGGAAAAGGGTGATGGTAATGATGGTGGTGTTAATGATGATGGTGATGGTGATGATGGTAATGGTGATGGTGATAATAGTGATGATAGTTATAGTGATGATAGTAATAATGATGATAGTAATGGTGATGATGATGATCATCATAATAATAAAACTGCCTAGAGTTGTAGGGAATTACAAAACTATGAAAATTGAATTTGACTAGTCGAAACCTTTCGTCAGTGATGATATTCTACATCTAATTGTGCAACGCACCAACAGACGCATAGATAAATTCTAAGTGAAATATGAACATAAGAAATATTTCAAAGACACAGACATAAAAGAAATTAAAGCCTTTATCGCCTTATTATACCCAGCTCGTGTGTTCCGCGGAGGACGGCAAAATGTTCATGACTTCTGGACAACAGATGACGTTAGTGTCAATATTTTTAAGATGACTATGTCAGAAAAACGCTTCCGATTCACAATAACGTCCATACGTTTTAAAACAGTTGAAAACATACCAAACACAATTAACGTCATATCCATTCAGCAGAAACATCGCGACTAACGGCGTCGCGAACGTTCACGGCAGTTGGCAGCTGATTGAGGTTGATAGTTCCCAAGACACCTAACCAGGGCGCTCTGATGTTGAGGCAAACTCGCCTAGAATTTTATGGCCCGGCGTCTAATGACATCTTCCACATACTGGAGAGATGAGGCACCAATATACAGAATATATAGCCCTAAGGCATCTATTCTGTACACGCTGAAGCTGTAGCAGTTTGGATGCTGCGGCCATGTCCTATATCTCGCACGCATAAAGTATTATAGGAAGAATTAAAGCCCGAAGAAGACGCACCTTTAGTGGTGTTGTCATCCTTTATCGCATTATGGGGTATAACGAAGCCGGAGCCCAGCATGCCCGATGTGCTAACTCCTGGATGTGAGCCCGGAAAGTCAGGCCCTTGTCCAACTTTATACCGAAATAGGGGAGAGAGTTTGCCCATTCTATCCTTCGACCAGAATGATTAAAAGAGGGTAGGTTGGCGGTAAAGTGGCGCTTGGTGAAAAGCATGGCCTGGCTTTTCTCCGGGATAATGGACAATCGCCAAAGCCTGCACCAATCATGAATGAGGCTTACGTGTTGCTGTATTGGGTTGAAGGTTCTGCTTGGGTGTTTATCTGTGTTATAGAGCAGCACGTCGTCAGCATATTGAACCATGCTAAGTTGCGGCTGTGTAGATAGATAAGCTACATATACGCTAAAAAGCATAGGTGATAAGACAGAACCTTCAGAGACTCCGCCTCTGATGGGTCTTCTGGTAAATAGCTTTTCCTCTACGGTGACAATAAAATATCTGTGTTTAAGGAAAGTGCGTAGAAGGTGCACAATGTGTGAAGGAAGCCTCAGGGAGATAGGTTTGTGTAGGAGACCTGCCTGTCCGGTGGTAGAGAAGGTCTTCTCGACACTCAGAGAAACTGACGCGTTAAATGACCTATCCTGGAAACCCAGGGCAGCGGCCTCCACCAGACGGAGCAACTGTTGTGATGTTGAGTGCCCACAACGAAAACCAAACTGATGTTGAGGAATGGCTTGAAAGTCCCACAATAGGGTTGACAAGCGGGCTAGAAAGAGCCTCTCGAGAATATTCGAGAGGACTGACAGAGGACTAATGGGGAGGTAGCTGGCGGGGAGACCCGGATTCTTTCTGGGCTTCAAAATGCATATCACTCGAGCTTCCCTCCACTGTCATGGAAAGTAGCCCAGGGCGAGACACATGATAAAAAAACCCGAGTAAAAAATAGCACGGCTTTGAAAGGAAGATGGAGGAGCATGACAGGGATTAACCCATCAGGTCCCGACGTCTTTTTGGGATTTAGACGCCGGAGTGCGCTCTGGAGCTCACTGGGTCTAATAACGGGAAGGCGGTCCGCCTCAACAGGAGGACGTCGAAGGAGGGCGTAACTCCCGCTTGACGCGGCCAGTGAAGTCTAGGTTCTTGGGGTCATCTCCTGGCCTCATGGTCCTCTCTAGGTAGTCGGCGAACACATTTGCTTTGCCTTGCGGTTCATACACCAGGTCTTGGGTGCCTTGGATAGGGGAGTTTGGTGCACCTCCACGGTTCCGGAGTCCTTTGGCTAGCCTCCACACCTCGCCATTCTAAAAGTTCACTCGAGATATCAACTCCTCCTAAGCGCGCACATGGTGCTTGCGTAGGTGAAGACGAACCTCTCGGTGCAAGCGCTCGAGCAGAACTCGAGTATTATGAGTGCGGTTCCGCTGATAGAGTCTGCGAGTCGCCGAAGAGCGGCGACTGAGTAGATGGACGTCAAGAGGAATGACCTCAGGATGGAGAGGGGCTGGGGTGTGAACAGTAAGTTTACGAACAGTTTGCATAACGATGGACGTTAAGGATGATATCACCGTCTTGAGGGATGGTATATCTTTGATGTGTGGGTTGGGAGACATTGAGTCATTTAGGCAGACCCGTACGCAGTCCCAATAAACCTCACGGTTTTGAACCGTAATGTCATGACTGACAACCCGCAAGTTAACCTCAGCCACAACTAGGTTATGGTTGGAATGTAAGGTGCTTTGTGAGTTGAGTGACAAGTGGAATGGAAAATGTTTGATGATTGGGAAGTCAATGACCGAATAACGGCCTTTAGCTCACGGGAAATGAGTGGGTTGCCAGGGACCCTCTAGTCTCATTTGAGGATCTCCATCTATTATGCGAATGAGTTCTCTGCCTCTTACATCTGCCCGGGGACCTGCATGCCAACACGGGTGATTAGCATTAAGATCCCCAGCCATAATGACATTGGGATGTAGGGTGAGGATAGAGAGATAATCGTTGACTACTAACTGTCTCCGGGGTGGGTGATATGCAGACACTATCAGGATTTCGGTAACGCTCAGGTTCACGCAGGCGGCCGTGGCTTCAAGAGTTTCAGGAGGAGGGAGCTGGACAGATTTATAAAACACACCTCTCCTCACAAAGATCGCCGTGCCACCGCCACGACAGCCTACACGGCGACCCTGAGGCAGGGATAGCCGGAAATCCGGAAGTTAATTTCAGGTCGGAGATGCGTTTCCGATACCAGGATGAGGTCCAAAGCAAATGATCTCGGAAAATGCAGGAGTTCATTTCGCTGTTTATCGATGCCACTCGTGTTCCAGAACAGGAATCTGAACGAGGTCGGAAACATGGTTTGGTCCGTTATTATGGTTCGCGCGGCTTACGGTGGACAGCAAAGCAAGCCCCTCCATGGCAATGACCATTCAGGCAGCAGGATCTGTGGTATTGAAGAATCGCACCACCAGTTCGCAGAGACATTAGCCGTGGTCCTGCATAAATTTTTGCAACCACCCCAGCAACTCTGAGGCCTGCGTGGTGGCAGGAGAAGCTTCGTTTGAAGAGGATGTTGTGGTGGGAGTGAATGATAAAGAAGAGCGCGAGGGCGCTGGCTTCATTCATTGCAGGCTGGCAGGCTGTTTGGAACTGCCGGAAGGGTGGTCAAGTCGTGTGCCTGCTCTGGGAAGAGCTTTACCACGTCCTCGTCAGCTGAGGGACGACCGTGCGAACGGTAGACAGAAGGGATGAAGTGAAGGAACAGCAGCAGGTTCTAGACCGCAGAGACCACGGAAAACGTCGACGGTACCAGGAACGAGGATCTGTACTATTGGTGAAGCTGTCTAGAGAGAACACGGACGACCCTTCGATCAAGAAAACTTGTAGCTTTATGCGGGGTTTTATTTAAGTATTTATCCGCTCCATTTGTCCGGTACTGCTATACCTCACGAAACGTAAAATTATACCTAAACATGACTACGAACCTGAATATAGGCAAAGTTGTTGAAAGGAGGCTGAGTGAGATGAGAAACCCTTTTACCATTCTCCTACCAACCGGAGTGGACAGTCGACGAAAACAGAATGTGGGAAATCACGATTGTGAATCTTGTGCGTTACCACTGAGCCATGTCGGTCGCTATAGGATAACATGAAATAGCGTTTTCTTAACAAAAGTACGAAGTAAGTCTGCGTAAATAGTTTAAAGACAATGGTTCAGAATGAAAAGAGTGCTTTAACATTGGAATTCCTTTGCTTCTCTTTCTAATATCCGAGGTCTCACTTAGAGACCTAGAGACTATGATTTCCTAGCTGCTTACGCAAAAGGGGAGAAAATTATAATAGGGGAAAAATCAGTCCATAATCTGCGCATAAGTTACCAATATGTGTGTTCCTTGAACTGTGATTTTGATGAATAATACCCTTCAAGGAATTAAATATACTCTGACTTTGTGGGTCCGTGAAATTAAAAGTCCAGTTGCACAAGCTCAAAAATGTTGTTTATTTCCACCGAATTACAGTTGGAACACTTGCCGATTACATAGAATTACGTAGCGCACACAATTACAATCCACCAGTTCGTCTGTCACAGGTCCACTCCACACTCTCAATTACGTACAACTCTCTCTAGAGCTGACTAAGAACTCCTCTGATACACGTAAGCAGTCTTCCAGTCCGTCCGCTAGCACTGCTCTCGTCACGGCTAGTCGCCAAGAACTGACTCTTGTTCGCATCGTGCTTCCATTTATAGGTGGCTAAATGGTTCTAGAGAATGCTTTACTACGGAGAGGAAAGATATTCCGGACAGTTCGCGTTCTTTCAGGCGGCAGGAGGAGGGGGAAAGGAAGATTCAGTCACCCCCGTGGTTACCGCTCTCCACCCTGTTACGCCTCCGCAGGCGCCAGCTGTCCGGCGAGGATGCGGCCGATGCCGCACGCCCCCCTCTACCGGCCATCCCCTCCCGCAACCGACCGCAAGTTCGCCGATTAGGTAACAATACCTACAGCTTATCGTGGCTGTATCATTCACGTGTACCGTTACTAGAATGTATGGAAACTAAATCGGACATATCCGTAGATATATAGTGCTCTGGTCACCATTTTAACTTGTTACTCTCTTCGAAGATTTCTGCGGCTGTATTAACCCATTATGGTCTAAGTAACACAAAGCAAGTAGCAAACCTCTTGCATCGGAGCTATAAACTACATGGCGTTGGACACAATGCAAGAAAGCGGAAAATCCTTAAAATGAATATCCAATTTGTGTATAAGGGACTAGTCAGTTCGAGAAATTAATGTCATGCCGGCATGTTTGCCATAGTAGCTCAATGGTTAGGAGCAACCGGACGCAGATCTGTGGTTCAAATCCCAGCTATGGAATTGAATTTTGCAGTCTTACTATAGCTATGCAAGCATTAGTCTACAAACAGCTAGTGTGGAAGTACGAAGAATTAACATCAATTAACGTATCAGCAAGTTTGAATTCTCGAATACTTATACTTTATCAAATCGGAGGTCGTTTCTCATTTTTATTAGCTTTGGGCAATAAATATAGGCCGAAGTATAAAAACCTAATGTGTAGTGACTGACCCCTAAAATTTGACCTTCGCTTAAAGTTAACTATATTCCTATATCCCACAGACACACAACGAAAGGTGGGTTTCTGGTCACATTTAGATAGATGGTAGTTATTAATAAAATTTGTTCATGAGACTTTTTTTTTTTTTTTTTTTGAAATTATTTTTGTTTAGTTTTACTTTCCTTATTGAAAGTAAGTGTTACGTAATTGTTCAACAAAGTCATGAATGAAGATGTTTATGGAGAAAGAATGGTTTATGAGACAATGCTATGTTCAGAAAATCGCTACAAGTTGAGACGAAGTTGCTTGATTTACTTTAGGGATGTGCATTTTCATTGGGGTATATGTTCCATTCTTGAGAATAAAGAAAGGACAACGTATTTTGTAGATAACGTTGTTGTAATATCCAGAAAATTACTGTAGGAAAAACATTTCTCTAAGGAAAGTGTCTGGAAATCCTTCTGGAAGTTGTTTATACATAAGGAGGTTATGAGATCACAAAAATTGGCATCAAATGTTACACTAAACGACGTACAGTTAGTAATAAGTGGTAACTTATAATATAACAAAGTGAAGCACGAAAACCACCTGGGATTAAACAATATTAGTACACTAAAATGTAGGTACCGTTTAAACAAAACAATTATTTCAAATATTTTTAATGCGTAAGCTATTTGCGACAGACTATACGTTTGAATTTTCCAATTATTGAACTCCTACCCCTAAAACCAGATGTTATATTTATTTTTTCTGTGGTTAGTGCAATAAGAGCGATTTCTAAGCTCACCCTATAACGATATTCAATGTAAACATTTGACTATCACCTGGAGGCTCATGTCTTATACCTTCCATGCACGGACATGTAAGTAGATATAATCTGATACAGAGATATGTTTACCTCAATTCCTTGAAATCTAAGGGAAGTAATTTAAGGATTGTCTCTTTAGTAACCTTCAGGTCCTATTTAACCAGAAGGAAGTTATTAATTAATAAATGTTCCTAAGTTTTAAAACAAGAATATATTTGGAGCTACGTTTATATTCGTCTATAAAGCTAAAAAGTAATTGTTAGACAAAGTCATTTGAATCTAACAAATCACAATGTTTATAGTGAAAGGAAGAACGTTTGAGAGAGAAAGCTATATTCAGAAAAGAATTATTTGAGAGAGTTTTGCTAGATTTGCTTTATGAATCTGAATTTTAATCGTGGTACACGCCTCATATTTGAGAATAAAGAACAGGCAACATACCTTATAGAAAGTGTCTAATGAATATCCATGGAAATATTCCGAATATGTGTGCATAATTGAACAGTTTAGGAAATTTTACAAAGTTCTAATAAAGTTTAAAATAAACCAGTTATCTGCGGTACTAACGGAATATATATAAAATTGACTTTGTTGGCTCGTGGAATTAAAACTTCAAGTTGCAGAAATTTAAAATATTCTTTATTTCCGTAGAAATACACTTTGGTCAACCCTTACAGTCGCAGAATTACGTATCATACACAAATATAATGCTCAAAGTCACTGACCACAGTTGCACGCGGACGATTCTCAACTTGCATTTCCACTCTGTTTGCAACTCACGTTGCGACTGTCCACTCAACTCACCGCAGCTCGTTCATTGATATATCCAAACGTCTGTGGAATGTTTTGTAAGACAGCACCAGAAGAAGCACGGACTCTCTAGTCATCTATCTGTTTCGGCAAGTCTTTTATCTCCGCGCTGCACTGTCTTCTTGTGCGCGTCGCCGTCAGTCTCTACAATAGTATAACAGGACGAGGCACGAAGAATACGACTGATTTAGAACAACAGTAGACAGACAGATCGTGTGAGGTCTTCGTTTTAGTGAATTTCTATTACAGGTAAATCCATTCAAATATACAAATCTTACATCACAAACAATTCAGAGCTGTCTAAGTGTGTAACATGTCTTCCTTAAATCTTATTACTTTTCGCACTATTTCGTAGCACTGGTTTGTATTTTCAAATGCCTGGCACTTTTCTGTAATTTCATATTTTGTTTTTACCTTCTCTACTATATACAGTAAATAGGGGATATATAGTAATCCGTCCAAATAGTCCATGTCAAGATGTCAATCGAAATACCCCTTTTGTGGTCTCCTGAATAAACAGAGCATTTTAGGAAAGGGTCAGAAGGATAGGAGTAGTAAATATGGTAGTTAAAAATGTATGACATTCTACTTAATTCGACTGTGAGAGTTCAGTAGGAATACAAGTTCTGGGTTTGCCTGAAAATACACAAGAATTTTGATACAAAAAATGTTTTGTATCAAACAAAGTTCCACGTTGTCGCGAAAATTTGTAAATAATATGATTGGCAAGGGTTCCACGTTGATGCCACTTTGAAGCTATTATAATGCGTGGCTCAGGGTAAAACAATGAGGTTTCTCACAGGGTATGCGTGGATGTGTGTGAGAAAGATATTTAATGTCACTGGAATGCCCGTTTCAAACTATGTGTGTGAGAAGTATATTTAATGACACTGGAATACCCGTTTCAAACTTATTTATTTACTGCTTCTTTTTTTTAGAACATCGAAATTGAAGTTGCCAACCAAGGGTTACCAATACACCTGTTTAGAGTTACTGACTGCAGAATGTTTATTACTCGATAAACGTTATTCGTTCCTCACGTATATATGAACCGACAATTATATTCTCTCACCTCTTCTGGTCTGTCCTTAACCAAGACGGAAGAAGTGGATCGCCAATATCGCCCTCACGCCTAGTACCGCTCTAATCGGCCTGACGCCGAAGACTGTTGTCCCCCAACTGCGTGTGTGGGTGTATACATTATTTTCACTTTCTGAAAGCCCTCTTCATTCAACCAAATCTCTTTGTGGCTGTCTTGTCATGCCATTTTGAATGGTCCAAAGAATGCCCTATTCAACAAGTCAAGTGAGCCCCTGTAGAAATCTGCTAAGGAAACTGTTTCTTACATTGCTTTTGTTATAACAACTTTCCCCCCAAACTGCTATTCGACTCAACTACCCTTGCACGTGTAGTAACAAAAAACCAACATTCCTTTGAAATCCATCATGATTCTTTACTTATGGCAATCCTTAATTTCCGTATCAAATGCCCCCAAAGATATTATTTTATTATCCCATAATCAAATAATATATATGCCTTGCCCGAATATAATGCAAAATACTAGAACTTTGTCAGCAACTTCCAATTCGTTTTACAATTTCTTTTCGCAACGTTAATTTTGCACGATGCATAGATAGACGTTCTCAGAGTTAACTCTAGATGACGCTGCCTCGCTGTTCTTAAACGTAACAAGATCTTCGATGTAAATTTTTATATTTACTTGATATTTGACGTTTTGGTTGCTGTTTATTTTTAGGATATTCTTCATAATATATTTATAAATTATTTGTTTGTTGTTTCTTGTTTATGGTCACGATGCTGTCATTAGAAGAAATCATCTGGGGGTACAGGGGGTAGTACTTAAAATTAAATCTAGTGGGCGCTACCTTGCCATTCGTAAACAAAACAAGATCATCGCGGTAAATCTTAATATTAAATTGACAGTCGACACTCTGGCTGCTGTTCATTGTTCACAATATGCAACATTGTATTTTGTTCTATTTATTTGTTGTCTCCGGAGATAGAAGTGAAACACAATCAAACCTCTTTGTTCGGAGCCAAATGGTTCAAATCTCTTTGCCGCCTTTTACTGTTTCCTTTCATGTTCTTCAACTGTACTCATATTGCAATGGCGCCAATAAGACGAACTGTTTAGATCGTAGAATTTGCAGTGCTACAAACCAAACGAATTTTCAATGCTTTTAGTCTTCCGTAACTTGTTATTTTCCTACCAGTTTATTTTTATTCTATGAAACATCATACATTTATATATTATTTTTGTATTGTTTCTTGTTTATGATCATGACGATATCATAAAAAGAAGCAATCTGGAGGTACAGGGAGTAGTACACAAAGTTAAATCTAGTGGGCGCTACCTCGCCATTCCTAAACGAAATAAGATCATTGCGGTATACCTTAATATTAAATTCACATTTCACACTCTGGCTGCTGTTCATTTTCACGGCATGCCACATATTATTTCGTTCTATTTATTTTTTGTCTCCGGATATAGAACTAGGTGAAACGCAATCAACTGCTTTGTTTGGCGACGAAATGTTTCAAATTGCTTTGCCACCTTTTACTCTTTCCTTTTACATTCTTCAACTGTTTATACTCATAATGCAATTGCGCCAATAAGACGAATTGGTTAGGTCGTAGAATTAGCAGTGCTACAAAACAAACGAATTTTTAATGCTTCTGGTCTTCTGTCCCTTGTCATTTTTTTACCGGTTTATTTTTATTCTATGCAATATCATACATTTATATATTATTTGTATTGTCACCCGAACATCGGAATACCCGATAGAACCAGCTGGCAGGTGGGGCCAGAGGGGAAACATTCAGACCACGCCTACACATTTATCTCATGTCACTAATTGAGGGGATGATTAGAAGCGCGGCACGAGCCCTGTACCTTCTCTTTCCCCTCCCCCCGACGTCTGGAACCTTTGGGATGATTTTCCGAACCGCGAAGCTTCCAGAAACAGCGATCTTACTATATAAGGATGCTGTGGACGAGTCAGTGCAGTTCTCGGCGAACAGCCGCGATGAGTGCCGGGCTAGTGAACAGACTGGAAGACTGTGTACGTGTATCAGAGGAGTTGTACGTAATTGTGAGTGTAGAGGGGACCAGTGACAGACGAACTGGCGAATTTTAATTGTGTGCGCTGCGTAATACTGTGTAATCGGCAAGTGTTTCAACTGTAATTCGTTGGAAATAAAGAACATTTTGATTTTGTGCAATTGGACTTTTAAATTCACGAACCAACAAGTCACAGTATGTTGTTTCTTGTTTATGATCATGACGCTATCATAAGAAGCAACAATCTGGAGGAACAGGGAGTAGTACTCAAAGTTGAATCTAGTGGGCGCTACCTCGCCATTCCTAAACAAAACAAGATCATCGCGGTAAATCCTGATATTTAATTGACATTACAAGTTTTGATTGCTGTTCATTGTTCACGCTAGGCAACTTTTTATTCAATTCTATTTATTTGTTTACTCCCGAGATAGTTCTGGAATTAATTAGTTTGTAGATTTTGCAGTGCTATAAGCCAACCGAACTTTCAATGCTTCTACACTTTCCTCCCTATACCTTTTATAACATGCATACCTACAAACATTTTTAAATTACCTTGATAATATTAAGCAATAGCAAAGGAAATGGAACTGTAATCAGCGGGAGAAGATCTGTAAGAAAAGGGAATTATACTCCAAACTAATTCTAGCGCGTGCCATTTCACTATTTGTAATTGAATCGAGATCATAACAGTAAATTGTGATATTTTATTAGCATTCCAGAGTTTGGTTCAGTCGTATTAATTATCTATTGAATTGTATTGTTTATTCACTTTATAATATGTGTTTATTAACTTATCTTATTTATTCATTGTTTGTTATGCTACCTAGATAGAAACAACTGAAACTCAATCAACAGATCTTTTCTACGACCCCCAAATTGTTTCAGAATTCCGTGCCACTCACTCAAAGCTTCCGCGATATTCAAATTTTTGTCAGTTGAATTTTGACGGTGTTTTAGCTATTTTATTATAATTTTCAGTTTTTGTCTGATCTGCATTTCTGTTAACCGTTTTTATCAAGTTTTTACCTTCCTTTTTTCGTCTTCCTTTGTTACTTTCCACCTAACAATGGATATACCGATTTGGCAATGATTATTCTGTTTTGGAGTGTTTGTGATAACCGAATTAGTTCTTATGGAAATAAATGATGTAAACGTTTCCCGGAAACGCTTAGATTCTGTAAATTCTACACGTCTTTTAGCTGTAGGGTTTTCATATAAACTTTAGACCTTACTCACGATTAAAACGATAAGGGTGCGTCTTTGATGCTTGTTTTTGGTGGTGAAGCAGTAATCACAGGAAAATATCTGGAAGAATAAAGAATATTACACAATACCAATTCTAGGGTGTACCACTTCGCCATTAGTAACGAAAAAACATCGCAGTAAATTTTGGCATTAAACGTTATCCGAAATATTGTTTTCTGTTTATTGCTTATGTTTTGCAATTTTAAGTTTCCTCTTATTTATTTATTAAGTTATTTACTCTCATATTTGTTCATTTATTTATTTCTTATCTTCTCGAGACTGACATAAGTGAGACGCAAATAAACCCCTTTGCTACGAGCGCAAAATGATACAAAGCTCTTTCCCTTTTTTTGAATTTTCTTTCGCGATATTTAACTGTTTCTAGTGGCAGTGAGATGGCGCCAATTAGACAAATCACTGTACTCAGAGAATCTGCAGGGCTACAAACTGAACGAATTTTTGGACTTCAACGTAAAACTATCATGATACATTTTAGACAGTAACGAAGCAAAAGCCAGAACAGAAAATCTAAAGAAATAGGTAATGGTACTCAAAACCTTCTACAAGGGCTACTACGCTATTCTTAATTCAAACATGATCATCGGTGTGAATTTTTATATTTACTTGATATTTTACATCTTGTTTGCGGTTTACTTTTAGGTTATGCATCACCATAATAAACCGACCGACCGAAGTGCTGACTGGCTGTATAAAGCCAGAAGGTTTCCCTGCCCCGAGGGGTTGTACCTGGAAAGGGGCCCTTGCTCAGGGATACGGACGAGGACCTCAACGGCGGGATAAGCGATGAAGAAGAACCTTCTTCAAACGGTTAGACTGACGGAAGAGCACCCAATCTTCAGGGAATAAGTGGAGACCCGCCTCCGGGGTAGCAAGGAGAAAGTCCTCAACGGCCAAAGAGGGCGGAAGAGGCAACCCTCTGCCCGGGGTTAATACAGGTAAGAGTTCCGTTGAGACGCTCAAGGAGGCAGCCCCTCTCTCAACTTACCTTGCGATACGTTGGTAGCGTGTCCAAGGGACATAATATTACTCATAATCTCCAAAGAAAAAGCCGGATAGATTCAGCTGGTGACGACCAAGCAAAGACAAAGGTTAAGATTAAAGGATTTGGAACATCTAAGAAAATCAAAGTAGCAACCTGGAAAGTACGAGGCATACATCACAAAGTAGATGAACTAGAAGAAGAATTGAGAAAAGCAAACATCGACATTGCAATAATTTCAGAAAGAATAAAGAAACAACAAGGAAGTCTTTATTTAGAACATTATACAATGACATATAGCGGTGTAGACATAAATGTAAGAGCTCAAGAAGGGGTGGCCATATTAGTACATAACATTTTAAAAAATATATTACATCTTATCAATGTATAAATGAAAGAATAAAAACAATACGATTAAAAATTGAAAGAGGTAACATGACAGTTATAGGAGTATATGCACCTGAAGAAGGTAGAAGAATAGAGTCAGACGAATTTGATAATCAGCTTCAGAAGGTAAAGGATAGTATAAATAAAAATGATTATTTAGTAATAGCTGGAAATCTAAACGCCAGAATTGGAAAGGTACCAATACAAAATATAAAGAGAAATAATGGATGACAAATAGTGAATTGCAATGGAAATAGTATGATAAATTTCTCAAGTTATAATAATTTGAGAATAACAAATTCATTCTTCCGTCATACAGCTGTATACTAGAACTGAGAGAGGTTCTTGTTCAATCATAGATTATGTTATCGTAAACCAAAAATGAAGATCTTAATTATCGATACAAGGGTTTTTAGAGGAAGTGATGTACATACAGATCATTTTCTGCTTATAAATAAAATTAGATTGCAAACAAAATGGTATGGATAATGGAAAAAATTAACAATACCATCTAAAGAAGGGCATTATAAGGTACATATCTTAGAAGACAGAACTATAAGAGATTTATATAAAAAGGATAATAAACAATATGAGACAACATGAGGAATATAAAGAAAATGTTGAAGAAGAATGGATCACCATAAAAAATATTGTAGGAAAGGCAGCATTTAAAGCTTTAGGTACTAAGAAAACAGGCAAGTAGAGTAAGAGAATAAGAATATGGAACGCTGAAATACAAGAATTAATAAAAGAAAACATGTATTTACAGTACTTCAATGACAGATCAGAACAAAATAGAATGAATTATAATAAGGCAAGAGCAGAAGTTGAAAGATATACAAGGAAACTAAATAGAGAACACTGGGACAAATACATAGCATATCTAGAACATAACCTACATGGTCACCAAGATCAAGTTTATAAATTTATTAGAAACCTAAATTCAATGGAAAAAGACAAGGCAAATATAAAAATTATTAAAGATGAAGAATTAGAGGAATATTATAAAAATCTCTGGAACACAGGGGATAAACAATATTATAAAATAGATAAATTATACAGAGCAGAAGTAGACCGGTTAGAAGTTGAAGAATTAATAGAAAGTATAGCTAAAAGTAGAAATAGGAAAGCCTGCGGAATAGATAATATTAATTTAGAATTAATAAAATATGCTCCTAAAAATTACATGACAGATTACTGTATCTATATAACAATTGTTGGGAAACAAACGAAATACCGCAAGAATGGAACACAGCTAAAGTGATATCAATATCTAAGAAACGGGAAAGAACAAGGCCTGAAAATTATAGAGGAATTAGTTTACTTTGTGCTGTCTACAAAATATATGCCGAAATAATAAGTACTCATGGAACAAAATAACAGATGCAATACTCCTAGAAGAACAAACTGGTTTTAGAAAAGGAAGAAGCACCATTGACAATGTTTTTACTCTTAAACAAATAATAGAAAAACGACGAGAACAAAATTTAGAGACGCAATTACTATTTATTGACTATTATAAAGCTTTTGACAAAGTATCACGAATGATACAGTGGAAATTTTTAAATAAAAGAGACATACCTTTCAAACTAATTGAAGATATAAAACGTATGTACATTGACACAAAAATAAAAATAAATAAAAGAGAACCAGCAATAGTTAATGGTGGCGTAAGACAAGGTTGTCCTTTATCAACCGCACATTTTGATTTGTATGTTGACGGAATAGTAAGGATTTGGTCGAATAAAGTCAACGGAGGCATTAATGTATCAGGAGCTAATTTGAAAAATATGTTGAATGCGGATGATCAAATAATAATGACCACAAATGAAGATGACCTGCAGAAAATGCTGTATAGTCTAGATAAAATTGTTACAGAATATGGAATAAAAATATCAGCAAGTAAATCCAAAACCATTTAAAGGAATTAATCCAGTAAGATCAAAAAAGGGTGTTAGATAACATAATAACTGAACAGTGTGTGTGTAGTGTTTAACGCCCGCTTTTACCACATACGGCACCACAGGCGGTGACACTGATGATGCATGAGATGAATATGGAGCACCGGTGGAATGAGATGGCGGGGAAACCGGAGGTCCCGGAGAAAACCCGCCCCAACGCCGTTTTGTCCAGCACAAATCTCACTTTGCGGTGGTCGCCTGGGATCGAACCCGGGCCGCCTTGGTGAGAGCCAAGCGGTCTAACCACTGAGCCACGGCGTGGCCTAATAATTGAACAGAAATCACACTTTAAGTATTTAGGATTGGGACAGGAATTCTTTATTCGGAGTTAATTTCTCTCCATTTTAATCAGCTACAAGTTCGGGCGCAATTTCGTGCGGGATTGTTATGTTTGTGATGGGATACACGTTGTCTTTTCGAAGACCCACGTCGAGAAGGCAGATATAACAGGGTTAATTAGTTGTATTTTGAGTCGTTTTCTGATGATTGTGTTTAACTAAATAAGAGTCATGAGAATCTAAGTTTCAGGCGTGGCTGGGAATGAAGTTTCGGAGTAGTCAAATTTTGTAACAATTAATTGTATTATTTGGATTACATTTTACTTGAACTTCCTTTCCCAGTCACTTGCAGGTTACCTCAAACAGATCGATAAATTCTTACTCTTGCTATTTTTAAACAGTTCCAACTATTACATAAAAGCTCTTGATCCTGCACTACTATTCATCACACTCACCATTACAAAACCTCTCTACCAAGATTATACATTTTTCGTAACTATCGTTACTCCTATCTTAATTTTGTGATTGGCGGATGTTATTCCACGTCAAAGCATCACGTCATACAATTATTATTACGGCCAATTACAAAATTACATATATTTTAACTTATTTAAATAACTAAATATATTCACATAATCATTTTTATAAATCTATAAACTTTTCATACATCCTCCAAACATAACCCGAAACTACTGTTACAGGATGTAATGTCTCGTGCCAAGGGGAAGCTGATATAACAGAGAAAATAAATAAATTTAATTATATAACAGGCACAATAAAAAGAACATTAAAAATAAATCACGAAAGGACTCTATAATAAAACCATACAAAACAATGGCAATACCAACTCTGATCTATGGATCAGAAACATGGACACTAACAAAAAGAAATAGTACGAGAATACAGTCATTAGAAATGAAATTCATAAGAGCAATAGCTGGATATACGAAAATTGAGAAAAAACGTAGTCATGATGTTAGGACAGAATTAAAAGTAGAAGAAATAAACCATACTATTGAAAGAAATAGAAATCAATGGAAAGAACTTGTTCAGAGGATCAATAATAACACAATACCAAAAATAGCCTTAAGCTATAAACTTATAGGAAGAAGAAACTAGGGAAGACCGATGGGCAGACCAATTTGGAGCCGGAACGGTTTAAACAACCCAAAGCCGTGAGGTAGAAGATTAACAAGCTTTTGCTGCGTGCCCAACCCTTAAGAGTTTTACAGCAGGTACGGTTTTTCTTTTCGTGATGTTACAGGATAGTTTGTGGGTTTTTAGGTAGAAATTATTTCGAGGTAACAAAGTTTACGTACCTCAGGTTGTGCGAATGGTTGCAAAACCTTGCACCCTGGTGTTCAAATTTTAAATTAGTTTTAGGTTCTTGTAGCTGCCGAGTTTGAATCTCGGTCAGGATTTGTCTTCTAATTAGGTTTCTTGCGGGGTTTCTCTTTATCCTGAACGTTGGGTTTGAGCTAGCTGTAAGCTTTATGGGCCTTATGCTCATTTCAACATCATTTTATCCAATTCGTTGATTGAACATTAGAATCTGAGTTGGCAGAAAGTGAACTAAAGTATTAGGAATACGATTATTTCTGCATATCTTGAGTAACATCAAGTAGAGAGAGAAATTAATATATTTTAAAAAGGTGCGAAAGGGGTACAGTGATGTTTAAACGCAGCTCGACAGATTCTAATATACATATCGATGATCTTGAAGAGCGTCTAACTGATAAAGCCCTTCACATTAGAGAGATATCACTAGATATAGAGAAAAAAACTTATCCGAAATAAAGTTTCGTTATTTTACAAACTTTAATTATGTGATAATATCAAAATTCACATTTTAGTCAATACCTCGCCTCTGTTATCTTTAATATTCCTTAGCTTGTATACCGGAATACAAGTTCCAGAATTATAAAACTGAACATCATAAGGAGTACTCTTATAAACAATAAAGACGGGTCATTATTTTGTTAATTTTATTGTTGTAATTTACGTCCTACAACGTTAAGTCATAGCGGACGTTGAGTGGAATGGGAGAAATGATGCTCAAATAAGCCCATGGTCCATAGAGCTTTGTGCTACCTGACATTCGTCTATCAGGATAAAGGAAAACCCCGGAAAAAGAATTATCCCTGACCGAACTCAGGACCTCTTGAACTTAAGGCAGACACGCTACCACCACACTATCGAGGCGGGCTTATTTTGTTAAGGATGGAGAATTTGTACGAGGCTTAACACCCTGATAGAGTATTTATATCTTCCAGGATGAATAGCCCCAACATTTTTTTTTTCGTTTTGGAGGAAAAATGCATGTTACGCACTCACTCTGGGATTGGAGTGTGGGACTCCTCTGGGGAATCGATCCGCCAGCCCTACCCACTAAAAAACCTCCACCGGTGAGTTTTTTTATTTTCTTAAAAATTAATATTGATAAAATGTTTTACTCTGACGTACTCTTCATTGTGAATTACTTTTGCATAACTAATGATCTTTACTGCAAATAGATAAATATCTTATTTTTTCTCCATATTTTCTTATTTTTTATTCTTTATTTTTTATGTTTTTTTTTTTACTTTTTACTCTTACTTTTTATTTTTTATTATTTCTTTATTTTCTATTTTTATGTTATTTTTATTATTATTATTTTAAATATATTTTTTATTTTTTATTATTTTTTATTTTTTCATTTTGTTGGTTTATTTCTTTAAGACGGGAAAGGGTACCGGTAAGAAACTTTCTTGTTTTATTGCTTGTACTGTGAGACAAAAGAAGGGTTATATTTGCTTAAATGGCTATTAGTTCTGCATTTGTTCCAAGTGATAAACGTATGGCTCCAGCGAACGCAAGGTTTTCTTCGGTATATAGGTCCAACTCTGCTCCTTCAAAAATATACGTAGGTGCTTTCCTAATACAGTGTCTCCTCGCCTTACTTTCAGCAGCCAATGTAGTGTACCAGCAACCAACCACACTGCAAAATTGTGACATTTCGTGTCTTTGAAACGAAACTCCAGTTGTACCAGCTGTGGTACCGAACGTAAGTATTCTTCTGGACGAAGTTTATGTAATGTGTCTCGGATGGAGGTCCAAATCAAGTCAGCCCGCTGACAGTTGTACAAGCGATGTTCAAGTATATCGTCTTCCACACATACGCTACAGATCTTCGAATACACTCTCCCGTGACTCCACATCTTTTCTGCAGTTGGAACCGTTTCATTAACAACTTCATAAACAGTTTCTCTCCATATCGACGGAGGGTTACAGTTGGCTGCATTGGCCCTAACGCATTTCCAGTCACGACTGTATTTTATTTATACCTTAGGTCGTTGAGTACCCGGCTTTATCAAGTGACGATAGAGGTTCAAACGTAGGGTGTTGAGCCTCTGGGTCCAATTAAGAGAAATCATTTCTGTTAGGTTAGAGGTAAATATAACCCCTAGTATAGTGGTCTTTGGAACCACTTTCATATGCAGCAATGTTGGTGAATGTTGCCAGGTGTCCAGTGGAAGGATGTCTGATTTGTGGGCGTTGAGATGAGCTACCGAAAGTCGACTGTAAGTCACAATCGCCGTGGCTATCTCCTCCATATCCTGCTGATCTTTGGCCAAGACCGTCACGTCATCCGCGTAAGCCATTACTTTAAGGCGTTCCCCAACTATAGTTAAGCCTTGCAGTCTATCTTGTAGCATTTGGAGTAATGGATTGAGTACCAAGGCAAACAGTCCCATAGATAAGGGACACCCCTGGTTGACTGATTGTCGTATTGGAATAGGTGTCGACAAAAAGCCGTTACAAATATTCTTGACGACGCTTGACGATAAAGCCCTTGAATCGCCGCTACCATTTGTTGAGGTACCCCAGCTCAGCGCAAACACCGCCAGATATACCAGTGCTGAACTCCATCAAAAGCTCTATGAAAATCCAGATTAACTAATGACAAGAAGCTATGGTGCTGCTCAAGATGAACGATAGCATCTCTTAATTCCGTAAGGGCATCAACAATGTTCTTGCTTTGAAGAGCTGTTTGATTATCATGGAGCACCTCCTCATACGCTGGTTTTAGTCTGCTGGCCAAAAGCTTCGAAAGGATTTTGTAATCTCAATTAAGCAATGTTATTGGGCGAAAGTTCAGCGCTACCTGAGGGCATTGTTTCCGCGGGAGTAAAATTATAATTCAATCCGCGAAATGTTCTGGAAACCAGCCTCCATCCCATAATTCCTTTAACACCGCAACAAACTCATCATTAATTATTGGCCAGAATGCAAGATAAAATTCATAAGAAAGACCATCCGGGCCAGGCGCCAGATTGCGCTTCAAATGTTGCACCAGTTGATGTACTACTCGTTCCGTAATGGGACATTTGTAAACTGTCCTCCAAGTACCGATTAATGTGAGCCACGGGACTACTCAGGGCCGCCGCGCTACCCATGGGTTCCGCTTGAGCCTCGCCAAATAGGCGCTGGTATTGCTCCTGAAGATAAGGCAACAGCTGGCGTGTCCCGTGTAACATAATATCAGTAACAGCGTCAGTGAGCGATGAAATGTACTTGGCCTGTCCATGAGTGCGTGCCTTGGCCAATGAATAAAAGGAGGCCTGTTTATCGGAGAGAGCTTGTGACAAGGGGGACCGAATGGCGCAACCCTGCAGCATTTGATCTTGTTTGCTTTTAATTATTTCCTTTATTCTCCTGATAGCCGGAGTGACCTCGGCACCTCGAATCTGCTGCTGATGTAGATTCCAAAGCACCTCATTATTAAATTGCAACACCTCTCTTCTTTCACGGGCCTTCTCAAAACTAATTGGTTTGAAGAATGCTTTGACGGCCGGTTTTGCCGTAACGGCCCACCATTCTGATTTACGGTTGGCACGGTGGTAAGAGGGTTTTAAATCTGCCCATCTTGTAGCAAAATGCAATCGACAGTCCTCATCCTTAAACAGGGTTGAATTGATTTTCCAGTAACTCCTTCCAGGGTCTAGACTAGGAGCCCTGAGTTGTAGGGCATACGTAACGGAGTGGCAGTCACTAAAGGCAACGGGATGAACATCAATGTACTGTAAACGGGGAACCAAGGTGTCAGATAAATAAAGACTATCCAGTCGAGATGCTGAGGCGCCTCGGGAAAAGGTAAATTGCACCGCATTACCATGCTGTAGCTCCCAAGCATCACGTAGATGTAATTGCGTCACTAACTGCAGAAGCATTGGGCTTAGATTGGCAGCACCTTTCTGAACCTTAGCCTGAAGCCTACAGTTGAAATCCCCTACAATAATACACTCTTTACCGGAAAGTAAATGGGCTGTCAATGCATGTTGCAAGAACTGCTCACGTTCCTGTCGTCGATTGGAAACGGAGGGAGCATAAACGTTAATCAGAGCAGTATTATCCAGCACAGCCGATACGACGTTCCCTGAGGGATATAATTGAAAGTCAGAACACTGGATACCACGGCGATAGAGCAGGGCAGCGCCTCTGCCTTCTGGACCCAAGTTAACCACATGATCATAATTATACAGAGCTGACAATTTATGCGTATTAACCTCCTGCAAGAAGCACACGTCCACGTCATGCGTCGTGAGGAACTGGTGTAACAATTTTTGATTGCGTAGATTTCTGATGCCGTTAACATTGACAGTAGCCAATATTTGAATACAAGGTAGCGTAGTCATGAGACTCCAGAAATACAAGACAGGGAGAAACCAGTGCAGGGGTATGATAATGGTTCGGATAACTATTGAGAAACTGAAACTTTAGCTAGCGCGTCCGGTGGTATGAGACGAGGGTCTCTGGAAGAGAGTAATACTCGTGATTGTCCAGGACTACCAGTTGCGTATCCTGTCACAGACACTGATTGCAATGCATCTTCCGGAACCTTCCCTGACACCACCTCCATTGCAGATTTATCGCCGTCTGCTACTGTCGGCTCATCAGCACTCGACATCAACGGTGCGTCCTGCGTGACTGAAGCACTCCATTCTACAGCAGACAGGGCGGTTTTCGACTTCTTCGCTTTTTTCGTGAGTTTGTCCCAGCAGATGTATGTGTAGGCTGGAGGGCGTTCGCAGCACCAATTTTACGCTTCTCCGTCACAAGAACTCCCACCTGCGTACAAATGGGCGACGTCACCTCCTCACGGCAATCCTCGGACTCCGTTTGTTTCGGATCCATTTGTACTTGACGGTCTACTGTGACGGCGGACCCAGGGGACATCTGTGTTGCTTCTGGCAGCTCATGCGACTGGATCACACTCTCTTGTACTGAGATTTCTTGTTGTTTTTCCGGGGGCTCCCTGCGCGGAAGTGGTGGAACAGGTAAGACCGTCTTTCTATTGGGACAGTTTTCTTTGACGTGAGTGGGTTCCCCACATACATAGCAGGTTTTCACCTGACCAGCGTAACTCACTGTAACACGATAGCCCACAACCATAATGGTGTTAGAAATCGCGGTTTTCAGAGCCATTTTCACAGCACGAACACAAGTATTCACTGGTATTTTATACGCATTGCCCCATTGCTCTCTCCGAACTTTATTCACTTTGCCATACTGCTCCAATTTTTGTCGTAATACCTCATTCGGTATCTCCGGCGTTAGATCAAACAGACGCACCGTGGTGGTATTGCCTGTGGCCTTTTCGACTCTAACTGTTGTACGCTCCCCGTTCGCATAGGTTAACACCGCAGTACCAGCAAACTTCTCTATTAGGCTTTCCATTAGCACTACCGAAATGAGATTTATATAAATTGCTGGACCCCGCGCATTTAACTAAAGCGTATACACCTGGTCAGCAGTAAGCTTCAAGGTATCTGATACAAACTGATGAACTTCTAATGCCGTTGGCCTCATCGCAGTGATCTCAAATTTCACTTGCAGAGTATTTATTCTGGCGTAGATTTCCATGCTATCAGTAGCACTATTGCCATATGAACACAAAAACAAAATCCGGCCTCAAGCTTCAGGCACGCTGAGGCACCAAGAAAAGAATAATAAGAAATAAAATCACTGAGTGTCGTTGAGTACAAACGCCGTAATTCGACCGCTGACCCTAACACAGCACAACAGGAAAAACAGCGTCGCCGTATCACGTGGTAGGCACGACCTTTACTGCACGGCAGCTCAAGGCCGACTGCGAGTATTCAGGAGTGGTGCTGTGGCAGTACCTCTGTAGCACCTGCGGATTCAAGGAAGGGATATATTTTCCAGGCCAAGGCCTGGTCCAAGGTGAGGAATGCGGCAGGACATAAGCATGACCAAGGCCCTGCTTACGCCCTTGCTTATTAGGAGTGGGGTGTGACTGGATTGTGGGTAATATGTCAGGGAGCAGTGAGCGGTCTTGTTTCGAAGTGAATGAGGAATTAAGGTTATTGACGAGTGTAGGGTCGCTGCGACGGTTGGTGTCGATCTCTGGCGTTGGGTCCGTCGAAAATCGTCTGAATTGTCTTAAACGATTGTTACTTGGTACACATTCCGAGTACTAAAATATATGATAAAAACTTTTCTTTCCTTATTTTGTGTAAATGATAATATATTAAATCGGTGTGCTCACTATGATTAGAAAAATTCCATGTACTGTTTCCCTCAGTGCTCTTGAGTGAAAGACAATTTTATTCATAAAGAATAGCGGTTCAGCGCTGTCTTATATAACCATTTGGAACCTTTCTAACCGTAATGTCCGCAGTCCACAATCGAATTCTGCCGTGCTACAAACCCCTTAGGCTGCAGACCCAACTGAATATCCCACAGACGATAGTTCTTACTTGTCATACATTGTCAACCTAAGATTCTACGTTAGGTCTAAAAGAATTTAGAAGTGATATTCACGTATAACACCGCATTGTCTACCGGAAGAGCCAGTCTAGCCTTTCTGAACGAGCGCCATTGCCACTGCAGGGCACGAGTACAAGTGAAGGTTATTAAAACTCACACAAGCGAGGTATTTACTTACATATGATTTGTGATATTATCACATAATTAAAGTAAAATAAACAAAGACGAATTGCGGGTAGGGTAATAAACAATGATAGTGTATTTTTTCATTGCGGAGTAACAGAATACAGCTGTAATGATTGCAAAGATAAACAACAATCTGTAGTTCGTATTCATTGTATATTAAGGAAAAAGAAATGTACAGAAGGTATAGGATGCGGGACATATAATATATTTTAGCATAGATTAATAAGTCGAACCAACTATAGATAGAGTTACATTTAAAATAACAAAGGAACAAAATAAGAAATTTGAAAGTAGAATGAAACGAGAACAAAACTATACTGAAAACAAATAGCTGAAGGGAAAGAAGGAAATTGCTACAGAAACAGAAGGAGATATTCATGGTGCTTTCTCAGAACAAAGAGTAATGATTACTGCACAAATTACTTCCAAACGAAATGAATTACAAAACATTCAATGTGCATACTGAATGATGACTTCGGAACCTAGACAACAGTACCACAGATGGAACAGAAACTAAAAATATATAGCAGTTAGCGTAGAATTAAAGCTAACATGGGAAAACCAACTAAAACAATTGCAGAAAGTATACAGCAAATATTAACAATGCTTAAAGGAATGACAGGCAGCAAATGCGGCTACTCTAAAGGAACCACAAATATAACATAAACTGTGCATACAAATTTAACAAATTGTAACTTAAAACTTCATTTATCTGATGATACTTTTCTTATCAATTGTTCTTATAACAGCAACAATAACAACAACATATTAACATCTAGCGTTCGTAACGATGACAACAGCTTTGTTGTTTCCGGCTTAGGATTTGTAAAAGTTTTACACGTAATCACTAACCCGGACAATTTATAAGAACAGTGTAACAATTCGTGTAACATAAGTGAAGTTTTAAACTACAAATTGTAATATTTGTATATGTTTGTTTGCTTCACTGTTAATTACTTCATATTTTACATATGTATATAAATTGTGTATAAAACTAGCTGACCCGGTGAAATTCGTCCCAACAATAAATGTTTCCTGGCCTTTACTGTATAGGTAAAGCAAACCTACTCACGATTCCAACGTTGGACTTGGCTAACTCGTTCTGTTTTCTATTTGAGGTCATGAAACAGTAATCGGAAGAAAAAGTCTGGCGCTAATCCATCATCTGTAAAACAAACATGATCATCGTGGTATATTTTGATATTTAGTTGACATTTAACTTTTTTGTTGCTCGTTCCTAACATTACGTATTTATTATTTACTTATTGGTATTTTATCTTCTGAATAAATATAGCTTAAAGGCAATCAACCTCTTTGCTAGGATTTCCCAATGCTTCAAATCCCTTTATCTTGTATGCACTTGGTTCCGCGAACTTGTATGATTTTTGTCAATTGAATTTTATTATGTTTTAGAAATTTTGTTGTCATTCAGAGTTTGTGTATGAGTTGGTACGTTTTAAACATGTTTATTTCAGGCTTGCTTTCTTTTACTCTTTTGTTTCTTCCTTAAATTATTTATTTCAATTTTTCTTTCTATCTCTCCTTCTTTCAGATTTTCTCTCTGCCTTCCTATCCTTCCCTCCTTCATCTTAAAGTCAGTGAGATTATTTTGGATACAGACATTTGCTTAAAAGCTTTGCCCTAGACGAATTAGGGTTTTTAGCGAAGGAAAAATGGCAAAAGTGTTCGGAAATGTGTAAGTTCGGAAATTTTTGAATGTGTCTTTTTTCTGTAGGACTGTTCTTTAGACCCAGCTAAAGATTCAAAAGATACATAGGAGTAATTCTTTTTGTTCATAGTGATGACGCACTAATCAGAAGAAAAAATCTGGAAAAGTACAGAATATTACTCAAAACTGATTCTAGATTGTGCTACTTCAACATTAACAAACGGTCCACGATCATTGCAGTAAATTTTGGTTTTTAAGTTACATCCCACAAATTATTTGCAGTTCGTTGTTTATGTTATGCTAATTATGTAAATTTTTACTTCACTTATCTATTTACCACCTTATTTGTTTACTTACTTGTTATATCCAGAGAAAGAAATACCTGAAGCGCGATCAATCCTCGTTGCTGCGAGCTCCAAGTGATACAAAGTTCTTTGCATTTTTTAAATTGTTGCTTTTACAATTATTTAATTGTTTCTATTCGCAATGCAATGGTGCCAATAAGGCGAAGCTTTTACCTGCTAGAATTTACAGGGTTCCAAAATAAACAAATTTCTACCTTTGTTTTACCTTACTTCTTATTTCTTCTTACTTCTCTTTTTCTCTTTATCCTTATTCGAATTTTTAAATACATATTGCAGCATGTCGAGGTGTCGAGCGAGTATTGCCGCGCAGTTCGGCTCAATTTTTTTTGGCAGAGGCTTGGCTCCTAGGGTCGCCAGCATCCCTAATAAAATTTGAGGAATATCGATGTCCTTGGCTGCTTTCGGAGTTATCCTAATATTTATGAATATAGGATCAACGGCAAGGATCTCTTGATACAGGTCGTTCTGGGTGGATCAATTAGGGTACTTGGAAAGAAACACAGGTTAATTCTCTTATGACGACCGGTTGTATTTCAATTACTCTCGAAATACATGTTAATGTGGCGACCTCTGAATGGTAGGGTACGCGCTTGCGTGGTTGCACTCCCGTGTCTATAACACGACTCATCAGATTAGCACCCAGCTGCTAACTACGTTTAATTGAACGCGATTTCTTTAGCTTACTGGCCTGTTCAGTTTAGCCCACAGTAGCCAAAATAACCTCAATGAACGCGATTCCTGTCTTCGTGCTGTCGCACGACGGTTCTATCCCGACCCTCAGCTAGCGACTGAAGTTTTGATATGTCTTTTTTCGCAGATGGTTGTATCACACTTCGCTTCCCCCTTCAGTTCATTATTTTTAATTAGTTTTTCGGTAGAACACATATGGAGTCCCAGTTACGAGAATCTCACCCTGGACCACCCAAAATGTCCCCTTCCTGTCAAATTATATTTGAAACTAAACGCGGGGTGCGGCCCATTATTTATGGTTGTGGACAGCTCTCCTAGGGGAGAAAAATCCCACCGTTCAGAGTCCGTAACAAACTTGACACTGCACGCAAAAATATTTGTTTCTGTACATGTATATATATTCCCTTAACATTCTATTAATCTACTATATATTCCTTAACAGTTAATTAATCAACTGGAGGAAGGGAGTAGCGTTTCAATATTTAGGTACAACTCAAAAGTATCATGACAAATTTAGGCAGTATAGAAGCAGATGTAGTAGTAGTCAGATGACAAAGCCTGAGAGAATAGCAAACCTCTTTGCCGCCTTTTACTCTTTCCTTTCACGTTCTTCAGTTTTTTATACTTTAGTGTTAACCGACATTCGTCTTTCAGGATAAGGGAAAGCCCCAGACAATATCTTATTCAGGTAGCTCACCCGGACGAGATAGGAACTCGCGACCTCTTAAACGTGAGGCAGACAGGCTACCAACACGCTATGGAGGCGGGCTTATTTTGTTAAGGATGGAGATTTTGGGGGGTGTCTGCTGAACCCAAAAGAGTATACATGTCCTTCAGATTCAGCAGTCACAACAAATCAATCAATCAACCAATCAAGAAGCTGGCGGCTGACTGAGAGTCAGCACGACGTGTGTCATTCGTGTACATGTCTTACACGGACTTAAACATTTAATGACAGAATATGTGGGGTTTTGCATGATGGTGGTTTAAATTTATGTGGATCAAAAGAAGGGAGGCAGCCGTAGATTCTCATGGTAGCCATCTCGGGTGTAACGCTTGTGTGCACCGCTGGTGTTAGGAAATTTGAAATGAGTTTAATTTAGAAAGTTTAATTTTTAAAAACAGTGATAATTTTGAGGTTGTAATAACAACTTTGTTGTTACCGGATGTGCCCGCATGCCATGCGGGGAAGCCGGTAGAGCTTGTAGCGTCTTTCTGAGGATCTATAGTTCCCTAGAGGCCTAACTAGGGCGCTCTGATTTTGAGGCAAACACGCGTAGAATTTTATGGCCCGGCGCCTAATGACATCTTCCACATAGTGGAGAGATGAGGCTTCATGAACGTATCTCACGGGAAACCTCCAGCAAACAGAATAGATGGCCCTAAGGCATCTATTTTGTACACGCTGAAGTTGTCGCAGATTGGTTCCCGCGGCCATGCCCCTGATCTCACACGCATAAAGCATGATTGGAAGAATTAAAGCCTGAAAAAGGCGCATCATGGAGTATAACGAAGCCGAAGCTCCGCATGCCCGATGAGCTATCTCCTGGATGTGACCCCCAAAAGTTAGGCCCTTGTCGAACCTTACACAGTAGATACTTAAGAGAGTTTGTCCACTCTATCCTTCTGCCAGAATAGCTAAAGGAGGGGAGGTTGGCGGGAAAATGACGCTTGGTGCTGAGTATGGCTTAGCTTTTCTCCGGGTTGATGGACAATCGTCCAAGCCTACAACAATCGTGAATGAGGCTTAGGTGTCGCTGCTTGGGTTGAAGAATCTCTGCGTGCGTTTCTATCTGTGTTGTATAGCAGCACCTCGTCTGCATACTAGGCTATGTTGACATGTAGCTCCGTGGAGAGATCCGCCGCATACACGCTAAAAGTTGTAGGGGATAAGATACAGCCTTCGGGGACGCCGCCTCTGATAGGTCGTCTGGTAGATAGCTCTCCCGCCACAGTGACTGTTAAATATCTGTGTTTAAGGAAAGTGTGTAGAAGATGTATCATATGTGTCGGAAGCCCAAGGGTCATTAACTTATGTAGGAGACCTACATGCCAGGTGGTAGAGAAGGCCTTCTCGACATCCAGATACTGCCGCGGTGAATGTCCTTTCCTTAAAACCCAGGGGAGCGGCCTCCACCAAACGGAGCAGCTGAATTGATGTCGAGTGCCCAGGACGAAAACCAAAATGAAGGGGAGGAATAGCTTGAATGTCCCCCAGCAGAGGCGACAAGTGGGCTAAAAGAAGCCTCTCGAAAACTCTAGACAAGACACACAGGAGGCTAATGGAGCGGTAACTGGCAGGGAGAGCCGTATTTTTACCGGGTTTCAAAATGCAAATCACCAGAGCCTCCCTCCACTGTCGTGGAAAGTGACCCAGGGCGAGACGCATGTTATGAACCCGAGAAAGAAAGGGCACGGCTTTGAAGGGAAGGTGACGGAGCATGATAGGGGTCAAACCATCAGGTTCCGGCGCCTTTGTGGGATTTAAACGCCGGAGTGCGCCCTGCAGCTCACTGGGTCTAACAACAGGAAGTCGGTTCGCCTCAGCAAGAGGACGTTGAAGATATCGACGTACGTCCCGCTTGAAGCGGCCAGTGAAGTCTAGGTCCTGGGGATCATCTCTTGGCCTCATGGTCCTCTCTAGGTATTCGGCAAAAACATTTGCTTTGGCTTGGATTCATACACCAGGCCTTGGGAGCCTTGGATAGGGGTGTTTGGTGCTCCTCCGCTATTCCGGAGTCCTTTTGCAAGCCTCCACCCCTCGCCACTTAAAATTCACTGGAGGTATCAACTCCTCCCATGCGCGCACACGGTGCTCCTGTAGGCGAAGTCGTACCTCTTGGCGCAAGCGCCAGAGCAGAACTTGATTATGGCGAGTGCGGTGTCGCTGATAGAGTTTGCGAGCCGTCAAAGAGCGGCGGATGAGTGGATGAATGTCTAGCGGGATGTCGTGAGGGTGTAGGGTTGCTGGAGAGTGATCGGCGAGGTTACGAAGAGTTCGGCCTACGATGGAGGTGAAAGAAGAGATCGCCTACTCTAGGATTGGTGTCTCTGTAATGTGTGGGTTAGGAGGTATGGAGTCATTTAGGCAGACCCGTACGCAGTCCCAATGGACATCACGGTTTTGAACCATGAAGTCATGACTGACAACCGGTAATTTGACCTCAGCCACAACTGGGTTGTGGTCGGAATGTAAGGCGCCTTGTGAATGGAGTGACAGGTGGAATGGAAAATGTTTGATAATTGCGAAGTCAGTGACAGAAAGACTGCCTTGAATTCGCGTGAAATGAGTGGGTTGCCAGGGAGCCCTCAACTTTCAATTGAGGATCTCCATCTATTATGCGGATGATTTCTCTGCCTGTTGCGTCTGTCCTGAGATCCGAATTCCAACGCGGATGTTTAGCATTCAAATCCCCAGCCATAATGACGTTGGGATGTAGGGCGAGGATAGAGAGATAATCGTTAGCAACGAACTGTTGACGAGGAGGGTGATATGCAGACACTATCAGGACCTCGGAACCACCCAGGTTCACGCAGACGGCCGTGGCTTCAAGGGTTTGAAGAGGGGGCAGCTTTGCAGGTTGAAAGACCACACCTCTGCTCACGAAGATCGCCGTGCCAATGCCACATTGGCCCACACGGTCGACCCTGGGTCAGTGATAGCCAGAAATCCGGAAGGAAATTTCAGTTCGGAGATGTGTTTCCGATACCAAGATGAGATCAAAAGCAAATGACCTCGCAAAATGTAGGAGTTCATCTTGTTGTCCACTGATGCTACTCGCATTCCAGAACGCGAATATGAACGATGTCAGAGACCTAGTTCGACCCGCCATTACGGCTCGCGCGGGTTACTGTAGAAAACAAGATAAGCGCCTCCATGGCAATGACCATTCAGGCTGCAGAGTTTGTGGTGTCAAAGAACCTCACCACCAGTTCACAGAGACGCCGGCCGTTTGCCCTCACTTGAAGGTAGCAGGGGCTGAGAAGCGTGCCACTCATAGTACTGGACGCATGAAGACACAGATGCGCCTTACCCGATACATACAAAACTATACTGATACTTTCAAATTAGTTTTCAGTAATTTTTCTTACTATTACAGTTTTTTCTTCCGATTACTGTTTCATGAACTTAAGTACAAACATTAAGTGTTAGGCACGTCCAACGTTGGAATCCTGTGTTGGTTTGCTTTATCTGTATAGATAAGTCCAGGAAACTTTTACTGACGGAATGAATTTCGCCGAATCACCTAGATTTATACACAATTTATATATACGTAAAATTTAAAGCTATTAACAATAAAGCAAAAAATATATACAAATATAACTATTTGTAACTTAAAACTTTACTTATGTTACACCAACTGATGACACCTTTCTTAACAATTGTCTGGGACCGCGATTTCATGTGAAACTTTACACATCCTCAGCCGGAAACAACAAAGCTGTTGTCATCGTTACGAACGCTAGATGTGAATATGTTGTTGTTACAAGAACAATTGATAAGAGAAGTATCATGTGTACTAGGTATCGGATGGTTTGGGCCGTTAGTGGCAACCCGCTACCTTATGCTGGCTTTGCGTTCTTAAAGAGCAGGCGCTGGTGGGCAAGCTAGCTGTTAGTTGTCACTCAGATGAAGGCAGCTTGTTGTTCCCAAAGTTCTCTTGAAGCAGAGCCGAAGATTCAAACCACAATTGCCGGAAACTGCCTAAGGGTCGTTTCCGATGTGGCAGTGCGCTATCTGGAAAAGCTCTAGTCGGCACGTCCGCTCTGTTCGGCTCCTAGAAGCCAACTTTGGACCTAGCTAACGATTCAAACGACAGATATGAATAATTCTTTTAGTTTATAGTGATGACGTATTAATCGTTAGAAACAATCTGGAAAAGTAGGCAATATTACTCAAAACAGATTCTAGATTGTGCCGCTTCATCATTGGTAAACGCAGAAAGATTATGGTAGTAAATTTTGGTTTTTAAATTACATCCGATATTTTGTTTGCAGTTTGTTGTTTATGTTATGCAAACTATGTATATTTTTACTTTACTTATTTATATACACCTTAATCATTTATTTACTTATATCCCGAGATAGAAATAACTGAAGCGCGATCAATGCTCTTTGCTACGAACTGCAAGTGACACAACTTTCTTTGCATTTTTTTAAATTGTTTCTTTCGGGATATTCAATTGTTTCTACTCGCAATGCAATGGCGCCAGTAAGACGAAGCGCTTACCTCGTAGAATTTACAGTGTTACAAAATAAACAAATTTCTGCTTTTGTTTCACCTTACTTCTTCTTATTTCTCGTCTTCTTTTTATCCTTATTCGACTTTTTAAGTACATATTTAAGTACATCTCAAAAGTATCATGATAAATTTAGACAGTATAAAAGCAGATGTAGTAGTGGTCAGAAGAGAAAACTTGAGAGAATAGCGAATAGTTCTCAGAATTAATTCTAGATGGCGCTGCCTCACTATTCTTAAACGAAACAAGATCTTCGCTGTATATTTGTTTCGTTACTTGATATTTGACATTTCGTTTGCGGTTCGCTTTTATATTTGCTACGTCACATATTTATGTATCATTTGTCTATTGTTTCTTGTTTATGATCATGACGCTATCATCAGAAGAAACAATCTCTAGGTGCAGGAAGTAGTACTCAAAATTAAATCTAGTGGGCGCTACGCCGCCATTCGTAAACAAAACAAGATCATCGCGGTAAATTTTAATATTAAATTGACAGTCGACACTCTGGCTGTTGTTCATTGTTTAAGGTATGCAACATTTTATTTCGTTCAATTTATTTGTTATCCCACGAGATTGAACTGAATGAAACGCAATCAAACTTCTTTGATGGCGCCAAATTGGTTCAAACCTCTTTGCCGGCTTTTACTATTTTCTTTCGCGCTCTTGAACTGTTTATACTCATAATGCAATGGCGCCAAAAAGACGAACTGTTTAATTGGTAGAATTTGCAGTGTTATAAGCCAAACGAATTTTTAATGCTTCTACTCTATCCTCCCAACACCTTTTATAACAATCATATTCACTTACTTTACCTACATGTATACATTTTACTTACATTAAGCTATTGTAAAGGAAATGAAGCAGTAACCAGGAGGAAAAGAACTTGAGGACCAGGAAATTTTACTCCAAACTAATTCTAGAGGGCGCCACTTCACAATTCGTTATTGGTTATAGACAACAACAGTAACAGTTGCCTTAGATTGTTTATTTATTTACATTTATTTATTAATTTATTAATTTATATTTAATAAACACGTTACTTTATATATCCATTTATTTGTTACGCTACGTAGATTGAAAGAAATGAAGCGCAATCAATCTTCTTTTCTACGACCGTCAAATGATTTCAGACCTCTTTGTCCCTTCTTACTCAAAACTTCCGTGATCTTCGAATCATTTGTCAGTTGATTTTAACCGTGTTTTATCTAGATTATTATCATTCAGAATGTTTTTAGGATTTGCATTTCTGTTAACCCTTTTTCTCAACTTCGTACATTCCTTACTTTCCCCCTTTTCTTACTTCCCACTTAAAGATAATTATACCGATTTTTCAATGAGTATTCTGTTTTGGAGTGTTTGTGATATGCAAATTAGTTCTTATGAAAATAAATATTGTAAAAGTTTCCCTGAAACGCTTACACTCTTTAAATTCTACTAGTCTTTAACTGTAGGATTTTTATATAAACTTTACACCTAACTCACGATTCAAACAGTAAGTGTGCGTAATTATCTTTGATGTTTGTTTTTTGGTGGTGGAGCAGAAATCAGAGGAAAAGCTCTATAAGAATAAAGAATGTTACACAAAACCAATTCTAGGGTGTACCACTTCGCCATTAGTAACGAAATATCATCGCAGTAAATTTTGGTAATAAACGTTATCCGACATATTTTGTTGTTGTTTATTGTTTATGTTATGCAATTTAAAGTTTCATCTTATTTATTTAATCTCTTATTTATTCATTAAATTATTTATCTCACGAGACTGGTATGAGACGCAAACAATCCTCTTTGCTACGAGCCCCAAATGATAGAAAGCTCTTTCACTTTTTTAGAATTTACTCTCGCGATATTTAAACATTTCTGGTGGCAACAAAATGGCGCCAATTAGACGAACCATTTAGCTCGGAGAATATTCAGTGCTACAAGCTAAACGAATTTTTGGACTAATTATTACTTTACCGCTTCTTCTTCGTTTCTTCTTCTACATCTTCCCCTCCTCATCCTCCTCCTTCCCCTTATCCGATCTTAACAAACACATTTAAGCACAACTTAAAATTATCATTATACATTTTAGGCAGTAATGAAGCAGTGGCCAGAAGAGCAAATCTAAAGAAATAGGGAATAGTTCTCAAAAGTTTCTACAAGCTCTACTACGCTATTCTTAAACCAAATATGATCATCGTTGCGAATTTTTACATTTACTTGATATTTGACTTCTTGTCTGCAGTTTATTTCTGGGTTATACATCATCATACCTTTATTTATTGTTTACTTGTATTTTCTTTGTGGTCATGATACTATCATCAGAAGAAACAATCGGCAGGGACAGGGAGTATTAGCCAAAAGTAACAATAGAGGGCGCTACCTCGCCATTTTTAAACAAAACAAGATCAACGCGCAGAGGCAGTATAGCCTTTCTGGACGAGCGCAATTGCCTTACTGAACACGAGTACAACCTAAGGAATATTAAACATAACACATGCGAAGTATTTACTAAAATATTATTTGTAATGTTATCACATAATTAAAGTAAAATAAACAAAGGCGAATTGAGGGTAGGGTAATAAACAATGATAGTGTATTTTATCATTGCGGAGAAACATAATATAGCTGTAATGGTTGGAAAGCTGAACAATATGTAGTTCGTATTCCTTATAGTTTAAGAAAAAAGAAATGTACAGAAGGTATAGAATTCGGGACATATAAAATGTTTTAACATACACTCCTGGAAATTGAAATAAGAACACCATGAATTCATTGTCCCAGGAAGGTGAAACTTTATTGACACATTCCTGGGGTCAGATACATCACATGATCACACTGACAGAACCATAGGCGCATAGACACAGGCAACAGAGCATGCACAATGTCGGCACTAGTACCGTGTATATCCACCTTTCGCAGCAATGCAGGCTGCTGTTCTCCCATGGAGACGATCGTAGAGATGCTGGATGTAGTCCTGTGGAACGCCTTGCCATGCCATTTCCAGCTGGCACCTCAGTTGGACCAGCGTTCGTGCTGGACGTGCAAACCGCGTGAGACGACGTTTCATCCAGTCCCAAACATGCTCAATGGGGGACAGATCCGGAGATCTTGCTGGCCAGGGTAGTTGACTTACACCTTCTAGAGTACGTTGGGTGGCACGGGATACATGCAGACGTGCATTGTCCTGTTGGAACAGCAAGTTCCCTTACCGGTCTAGGAATGGTAGAACGATGGGTTCGATGACGGTTTGGATGTACCGTGCACTATTCAGTGTCCCCTCGACGATCACCATAGGTGTACGGCCAGTGTAGGAGATCGCTCCCCACACCATGATGCCGGGTGTTGGCCCTGTGTGCCACGGTCGTATGCAGTCCCGATTGTGGCGCTCACCGGCGCGGCGCCAAACACGCATACGGCCATCATTGTCACAGAGGCAGAAGCGACACTCGTCGCTGAAGACGACACGTCTCCAGTCGTCCCTCCATTCACGCCTGTCGCGACATCACTGGAGGCGGGCTGCACGATGTTGGGGCGTGAACGGAAGACGGCCTAACGGTGAGCGGGACCGCAGCCCAGCTTCATGGAAACGGTTGCGAATGGTCTTCACCGATACCCCAGGATCAACAGTGTCCCTAATTTGCTGGGAAGTGGCGGTGTGGTCCCCTACGGCACTGCGTAGGATCCGACGGTCTTGGCATGCATCCGTGCGTCGCTGCGGTCCGGTTCCAGGTCGACGGGCACGTGCACCTTCCGCCGACCACTGGCGACAACATCGATGTACTGTGGAGACCTCACGCCCCACGTGTTGAGCTATTCGGTGGTACGTCCACCCGGCCTCCCGCATGCCCACTGTACGCCCTCGCTCAAAGTCCGTCAGCTGCACATACGGTTCAGGTCCACGCTGTCGTGGCATGCTACCAGTGTTAGAGACTGCGATGGAGCATCGTATGCCACGGCAAACTGGCTGACACTGACGGCAGCGGTGCCCAAAAGCTGCGCAGCTAGCGCCATTCGACGGCCAACACCGCCGTTCCTGGTGTGTCCGCTGTGCCGTGCGTGTGATCATTGCTTGTACAGCCCTCTCGCAGTGTCCGGGGCAAATATGGTGGGTCTGACACACCGGCGTCAATGTGTTCTTATTTCCATTTCCAGGAGTGTAGATTAAAAAGTCGAACCAGCTATAGACAGAGTTACATTTAAAACAAGAAAGGAACAAAATAAGAAATATTCAAGTATAGAATGAAACCACATAGAATAAAAGACAAAACTATAGGGAAACAAATAGCTTAAGGGAAATAAGGAAATTTCTACACAAACAGAGGGACATATTAATGGTGCTTTCTCAGGACAAAGAGTAATGATTACTGCACAAATTACTTCCAAACCAAATGAATTACAAAACATTCAATGTGCACACTGCATTGATGACTTCGAAACCTAGACAACAGTACCACAGATGGAACAGAAACTACAAATATATAGCAGTTAGTGTAGATTCAAAGCTAGCATGGGAACACCAAATAAAACAATTGAAGAAGGTATACAGCAAATATTAACAATGCTCAAAATATTGACAGACAGCAAATGCGGCTACTCGAAAGGAACCCTAGGTATAACATATAAATTGTGTTTACAAATATTACCAATGTTTCAAAAAGCATGCTGCATAATAAATAGAAGCCTAAAATATAAAACCAGAAAAGAAACACGGATGAAATTTTATAAATTAATGGCTATGCCTGCCTTTTTTGGTTCTGAAACATGGACATTAACAAAAGCAGACAAAAACAAATTACAGGCTGTCGAAATGGGATTTTTAGGAACGATAAAGGGATGTACTCTTTTAGATAAAATCCCAAATGAAAAAATAAGAGAAGATGTTGAAATAAGTTCTTTAGAAGAAAGAATAATAAATTATAGAAATGAATGGAGAGAGCATATTGAGAGGATGCCGAGAGATAGGATCCCAAGAAGAGTTATAAACCATAAACCTAGAGGAAAGAGACATCCGGGAAGACCATGAAAACGATGGTCAGACATGTTTTAAGCCGGAACAGGCAGCATTACCTAGCCCTTGGAGTGAAGAAGAAGAAGAAGAAATAGAAGAAGAAGAAGAAGAAGAAGAAGAAGAAGAAGAAATAGAAGAAGAAATAGAAGAAGAAGAAGAAGAAGAAGAAGAAATAGAAGAAGAAGAAATAGAAGAAGAAGAAGAAGAAGAAGAAGAAGAAGAAGAAGAAGAAGAAGAAGAAGAAGAAGAAGAAGAAGAAGAAGAAGAAGAAGAAGAAGAAGAAGAAGAAGAAGAAGAAGAAGAAGAAGAAGAAGAAGAAGAAGAAGAAGAAGAAGAAGA
>JAUKNK010000325.1:505000-670000 GCA_030765055.1 Mantis religiosa | reverse complement strand
CAAAACTGGTCCGGAAATGTGTAAGTTCCGAAATTTTTGAATGTTTTTTGTTCTGTAGAACTCCACTTTGGACCTGGCTAACGATTCCAACCACAGATATGAATATTTCTTTTTGTTTATATTGATGACACATTAATCGTTAGAAACAATCTGGAAAAGTAGGCAATATTACTCAAAACTGATTCTAGATTTTGCTACTTCACCATTGGTAAACGCAGCAAGATCATGGTAGTAAATTTTGGTTTGTAAATTACATCCCATGTTTTGTTTGCAATTTGTTGTTTATGTTATGCAAATTATGTATACTTTTACTTTACTTATTTATTTACCATCTTAATTATTTATTTACTTATCTCCCGAGATAGAAACAATTGGACCGCGGTCAATCCTTTTTGCTACGAGCTCCAAGTGATACAAAGTAATTTCTTTGCATTTTATAATTTTTTTCTTTTGCGATATTGAATTGTTTCTACTCGCAATGCAATGGGGCCAATAAAAAGAACCTCTTACCTCGAAGAATTTACAGTGTTTAAAATTAAACAAACTTCTGCTTCTGTTTCACATTACTTCTTCTTTTCTCCTTATTTGACTTTATAAATATATATTTAAGTACAAATTATGATAAATTTAGGCAATATAAAAGCAGATATAGTAGTGTTCAGATGAGAAAACCTGAGAGAATAGCGAATTATTCTCAGAATTAACTCTAGATGGCGCTGCCTCTTAAACGAAACAAGATCTTCGCCAAAAAATTTTATCTTTACTTGATATTTGACATATTGGTTGCTGTTTATTTTTACCCAATACGTAATTTTATCCGTTACCAACAAAAAATCCACTTGAATTTATAAGCTTTTCCTTATCTTTTTTGGGGCTTCTGAAGGTTTGAGAATAATCCAAATAAAAGAAAATCCTACAATCACTTTAGACCTAACTCACGATTCCAACGTTGGACTTGCCTAACACTTTCTCAGTAATTGGCCGAAAAAACTGAAACAGTAAGGAATATTTCTGAAAATTAATTTGAGATTGCGCTGGTTCATCATTTGTAAAGCAAACAAGATCTGCGTGCTATATATTGATATTTAGTTGACATTTCACAAATTAGTTGCTTTTTTTAACGTTATATATTTATTTTTTATTTATTTGTTTGTTACCTGCTCAATAAATATAGCTGAAAGGCAATCACCATTTTGGCTAGGATCTCCCAATGTTTTTTTTTTTTTTCCTTATTTAACCGAGTTTTCATTATTTTCGATTATTTTTATTATCTGTTTTCCTAGTTTCACAAATATTCACTATACACATAAACATCCATGCCCAAGGCGGGCCATGTCCGCGACCCTTTACGCGGCGGAACACTAGAGACATACGCTTTAGCGGCCATGGCTTCAAAGGCCGGCTCGATTCAAATCACTTTATCAAGTTTACTCTTTCCTTCCGCGAACTTGTATTATTTTTGTCAATTGTATTTTGATTATGTTTTAGCTACTTTGTTGTCATTCAGAGAATGTATGTTATTTACTACATTTTAAGCTTCTTTATTTCAGGCTTTCTTCCTTTTATTCCTTTCTTTCTTCCTCTCCTTCTTCATTTCTTCCTTACTTTACTTCTTTCCTTCTTTCAACTTTCATTTCTGTCTTCCTTTCTTTCCCTCCTTTATCTTAACGGCAGTGAGATTATTTTGAAAATAGATATTTCTTTCTAAACCTTCGTGCTAGACGAATTAGGATTTTATGAAAAGAAAAAGAACAAGAATGTTCCGGAAAGTTTGTATTCGGAAAATGTTGAATGTGCTTTTTATGTAGGAATCCACTCAGCTAGCTATTCAAACGACAGATCTGCATAACTTTGTGGTTCTTTGTTTATAGTGATGGTGCAGTTATCAGAAGAAAAATATATAGAATAATAGGAAATATTACTGAAAACTAATTCTAGATTGTGAACTTCAACATTAATAGACGGAAGAAAATCATCACAGTAAATTTTAGTTTTTAAATTACATAGGACATTTTGTTTGTAGTTTGTTGTCTACGTTATGCAAATTATGTATATTTTATTTTATTTATTTACCACCTAAATCACTTATTTACTTGTTATCTCCCGTGATAGAAATAACCGAAACGCAAACAATGCTCTTTGCTACGAGCTCCAAATAATATAAAGTTCTTTGCATTCTTTAATCTTTTCTTTGCGACATACCAATGTTTGCACTCGCAATGTAATGGCGCCAATAAGACGAAGCGTTTACCACGTAGAATTTACAGTATTCCAACCTAAACAAATTTCCGCCTATTTTGAGCTTACTTCTTCTTATTCCTCGTCTTCTTTTTCTCCGTTTTCCGCTTTTTAACATACATAATTAAGTACAACTCAAAAGTATCATGATAAATTTAGGCAGTATAAAAGCAGATGTAGTAGTGGTCAGTAGAGAAAATCTGAGAGAACAGGGAATATTTCTCAGAAATAACTCTAGATGGCGCTACTTCGCTATTCTTAAACGAAACAAAATCTTCGCCGTAAATTGTTATATTTACTTGATATTTGACATTTCGATTGCAGCTTATTTTTAGGTTATGCTACATGATATGTTTATATATTATTTGTTTGTTCTTTTTTGTTTATAATCATAACGCTATCATGAGAAGAAACAATCTGGAAGTACAGAGAGTAGTACCTAAAATTAAATATAGTGGGCGCTACTTGGCCATTCGTAAACAAAACAAGATCATCGCGGTAAATCTTGATATTTAACTCACATTCGAAAATTTTCTTGCTGCTCATTTTTCATGCTATACAACATTTTATTTCATTCTATTTATTTGTTATCTCCCGAAATAGAAGTAAGTTAAACGCAATCATACCTCTTTGTACGATGCCAAAATAGTTCAAATTCGGATTTTATGTTATTTTGCAATTGGGGATGAAGTTTATGTATTACACAGCTACAATTAAGTTAATCAATTTAAAGCTTTCTGGTAAACAATAAGAATTCCTTTTTATTTGCTGTATATATAAAGATGATGGTTTTCCGATGGTATTGGCCTCCTAATTACATTCCCTTTGTATGGTCAAAACATAAAAAGTGAATACCTACTTCCCACTTGAGAAATGTGTAAGTAATGAATAACTCAAACACGTAACTAGGAACATCTCGGAAATGGATATTTATATAAAATTAGCATAAATTTTGTAGTTTATTTGGAGCTGTATGTTTCATATATTAAGATTGTGTGTATCATTTATGATTTACGGTTATATAACCAGTATTCAAAAAGAATAGTACTTCAGATGCTATTTGTAGAAAATATGAAATACAAAACGTTTCATTATTCATGAACATATCTTAAAAATTACGTATTTTAATAAGCTTTTGAAAGGTCAACATTCTTTGAAAACTTTTCCATGCAAACAATAATTTGCGACGAGAGAATATTTTGAATTGTTGTGAGCCGCATTTTTGGAAGCACGAACATTAGCGCCGAAAGAGACTTGTTCCTTTTTGAGAGCTACTGATAGACAGACTGTGCTGTGAAAGACACACACAAACCCACTGCATGGATCTAATAATTATTTACGGGACTGTGAAGTGTGTAATCCTAGTGAAATCTGGCATCCAATTTTTATGTAGAATTCCTTACCACTTTTGCCGACTATCTACGTGATAAAGAAAGTAAACCTGGACACAGTCATGCAGTGTCATGAAAAATATTTTAATTTCTTCACCAGTTACTTGCAATCCACTTAAATGACTTGAAAATGTTGCAGCGCGGCTTTACCTTCAGTTGCGAGTTCGTTTTTAGACTTACACTGAAAATCTGAAACATTCATTTAACACAACTGCATTGTGATTATTTCTGGCATCTGTAAGGTCTACAACTGTTGCTCAGTCTTTGACATAACGAATGGCACTGGAAAGTTGGGATAATTTTGCTGCATCCAGAATTTCTTCCAGCATTCACTAAATAGTTATTTATGGGGCTTGTGAGGTAAGTTGACGATTATTAGCGAATGAAAACTTTAAAGTCTGAGGCATTAAACATCAAACCTTACTAAACCAATATATAATTTTTCCACAAAAAAATCCACTTGAATTTATAAGATTTTCTTTATCTTTATTGTGTCTACTGAATGGTATACAATAATACAAATAAAAGAAAATCCTACAATCTCTTTAGACTCACGTCACGATTCCAACGTTGTGCATGCCTAACTGTTTCTTTCCTATTTAAGTTTATGATGAAACAGTAATCGGAAGAAAAAACTGGAAGAGTAAGGAATATTACTGAAAATTAATTTTACATTCCGCTAATTCATCATTTGTAAAGAAAACAAGATCTTCGTGCTACATTTTGATATTTAGTTGACATTTGACATATTAGTTGCTCTTTTCTATCATTATTTCTTATATACTCATTTATTTGTTACCTTCTAAATAAATATACATGAAAGGCAATCGTGCTCTTGGCTGGAATCTCCCAATGATTCAAATCACTTTATCAAGTTTACTCTTTCCTTCCGCGAACCTGTATTATTTCTGTCAATTGGATTTTGATTATGTTTTAGCTACCTTGTTATCATTCAGAGTTTGTATGTGATTTCCTTCAATTTTTAAACTTCTTTACTTCAGGTTTCTTTCTTTTGTTCCTTTCTTTCTTGCTTTCGTTCTTGATTTCTTCCTTACTTTATTTCTGTCCTCCTTTCAACTTTCATTTGTGTCCTTTCTTTCCCTCCTTCATCTTAATGGGAGTGAGATTATTTTGGAAATAGATATTTGTTTTTAAACCTTCGTGCTAGACGAATTAGGATTTGATGAACAGAAAAATAACAAAAAAGGGTCCGGCAATATTTAAATTCAGAAAATTTTGAATGTGTGTTTTCTTTTTGTAGGACTCCACTTTATACCTAGCTACCGATTCAAACGACCAATCTGCATAATTTTGTTGTTGTTTGTTTATAGTGATGATGCAGTTATAAGAAGAAACCATCTGTAAAAGTAAGCAATATTACTCAAAACTGATTCTAGATTGTGCTACTTCACCATTGGTAAACGGAGCAAGATCATCCCAATAAATTTTGATTTTTAAATTGCATCCAATATTTTGTTTGCAGTTTGTTGTTTATGTTATGTAAATTATGTATAATTCTACTTTACTTATTTACTTACCATGTTAATCATTTATTTACTGATCTCCTAAGATAGAAATAACTGAAGCGCGATCAATCCTCTTTGCTACGAGCTCCAAGTGATACATATTTCTTAGCACTTTTAAATTGTTTCTTTCACGATATTCAATTGTTTCTACTCGTAATGCAATGGCGCCAATACGGGGAAGCATTTACCTCGTAGAATTTACAGTGTTCCAAAATAAACAAATTTATGCTGTTGTTTCACCTTACTTCCTCTTACTTTTGGTCTTCTTTTTTTCCTTATTCGACTATTTAAATACATATTTAGGTACAGCTCAAAAGCATCATGATAAATTTAGGCAGTATAGAAGCAGATGTAGTAGTGGTTAGATGAGCATACCTGAGAGAGTAGCGAATAGTTCTCAGAATTAACTCTAGATGGCGCTGCTTTGCTATTGTTAAACGAAACAAGATCTTCGCCGAAAACATTTCTATTTGCTTGATATTTGACGTTTTGGATGCTGCTTAGCTTTATGTTATGCTACATCATATATATAACTTGTTTTTTATTTTTGTTTATAATATTGACTCTATCATCAGAAGAAACAATCTGTAGGTACCGGAAGTAGTACATAAAATTAAGTCTAGTGGGCGCTATCCCGCCATTCGTAAACAAAACAAGATCATCGCGGTAAGTCTTAATATTCAAATGACTGTCAACACTCTGGCTGCTGTTTATTGTTCACGCTATGGAACATTTTATTTCGTTCTATTTATTTGCTATCTTCCGAGGTACAACTGAGTGAAACGCAATCAAACTGCTTTGTTCGGCGCCAAAATTGTTCATACCTCTTTGCCGCCTTTTACTCTTTCCTTTCACGCTTTTCAACTGTTTATACTCATAATGCAATGGTGCGAAAAAGACGAACTGTTTAATTGGTAGAATTTCCAGTGCTATAAACTAAACAAATTTTCAATGCTTCTACTCTATCCTCCCGATAAGTTTTATAACATCCATATTTACTTACATTTTTAAATTATCGTAATGACTTTAAGCAATTGTAAAGGAAATGAAGCAGTAATCAGGAGTTAAAAATCTTGAATAATAGGAAAGTATACCCTAAACTAATTCTAGAGGGCACCACTACACAATTCATAATTGAATCCAGATTATAACAGTAAATTCTGATATTTAATTTACATGAGACATTTTGTTTGCCTTACACAGATCATTTACTGTTCTGGTTTTAGTAAAACCATTGCCTGTAAACTTTTTATTTCCAAATATTTTTGGCCTACCCATATCAGATATTCACCAATAACTAGTACTAAATATTATTCAGAGCAAATAAATGTTCAGATACACAGCCAAAGACAAAAGAGAAGCTAGCATCATGGAAGTCACAGTGGTACCAACAGAAAGCTTGTAAGAGCTCTTGAAAAACAAGGCTTGGTTCAGAAATATCTGTTCAATTTTACAGAAGTGATAATCTATTTTCTTAAAGCATACGAAAAAGGGCGTGGCAAAACCTTAACAGCCAGTAATATAATTAGCAAATAAGGTATAAATTATTGCTCCACTGGACTTTTCACTATTTAGTTGTAATCTAGATGCATGAAAATAAAATAAAATGCGAAAATAAGAAAGTGAATTTTAATCCCAAGTGAAGTACGTTCTCACCTTAAAGGCGGGGTATAAATGGAACAAAAAACATACACTAGCGACCAAAAGTATTGGATCACCTATGAAAGAAGCTAAATACTTTATTTCAGTGTACAAACACGTCGTAAAAATTAAAAACGCCAACAAAAGTAATACTATTTCTCTCTGGTAACGTGTCAGCAACAACTCCTTCCGCACTGGGTACTAGCCTACCCCTCGAGGAAATGTTGGCATCCCTAGTTTTCTGCATCCGATTCTGAAGTAGATGTTATTGTTTCCAATACGTAATCACCGGCTGGTAGTGAGTCATTGTGCTTGTCAGTTTCATGTACTGTGCTTCTGTTCTGAGTGTTTGAGGTGACAACGATGTATTCTAATGGGGAACGTGGCTTTCTAGTGGAAAACGATTTTAATGCACGTGGAAACTGCACCACGAAAGTGAAGCGAAGTTTCGTTGCCAAGTTTCCTAATTCAAAACTACCGCACCGAGATACTGTGCGTGATTTAATTAATAATTTTCGGGAGACAGGCTCCTTGCACGTTGCTGCTAGGAGTGGTAAACCCGTGTGCTAACAGAAGAAAAACTGTGGAAAGATAGAGCCAAACTGAAAATTTCAATGCCATAGCCGGGATTTGAATCATGGATCTTCTGGTTAGAGCGGCTGGACGGCAACAAAAGATCCGTGGTTCAAATCCCGGCTATGGTATTTAACTTTTCAGTCTGACTCTATCTTTTCATACTTTAGCCTACACATGGCCGGTGTGAAAGAACAATTAATTCACAGAAGAAAAACTGTCATATACGAGGGTCCTTCAATAAACAACCGAACTAAATTTTAGTTAATTGATGAAAATTAAGCATTTCTCCATACTAGCCGTACATAGGCTAAGTTTTTTTGATACATAGATTCTACATGAAAATTTCAATCTCATGGCCGGGATTTGAATCACGGATCTACTGGTTTCCGTCCAGTCGCTCTTAACCTTTGAGCTACCATGGCCATCGCACATTCCTGACATTAAATTCTCCAGTTGACTGGTATATTTCCCCGGTAGACAACTAGGGGCTCTCGCATCCGAGATACACCGTTTGTGGCGACTTACTATCGTAAGTGCTTGAGTCCCAGGCTTCATCATTTAACTCTTATTAATTTAGTTAATTGATGGAAATTAATCATTTCTACATACTGCTGTATATAGGCTAACGTTTTGGATAGATAGAGTCAACATGAAAAATTCATACCATGGCCGGAATTTGAACCACGGATCTACTGGTTTCCGTCCAGTCGCTCTTAAGCTTTGAGCTACCATGGCCAACGCACCGTTCTCACATTAAATTCTCCAGTTGAGTCATATATTTCCCCGGTAGACCACTAGGGGCTCTCGCATCCGAGATACACCATTTGTGAAGACTTACTATTTGTAGGTACTTAAGTCCCAGGCTTCATCATATAACTCTTATTATTTTAGTTAATTGATGGAAATTAATCATTAAAATAGTAAGTCGCCACAAACGGCGTATCTCGTATGGGAGAGCCCCTAGAAGTCTACCGCGGAAATATATGAGTCAACTGGAGTATATAATGTCAAACGGTGCGTTGGCCATTGTGGCTCGAAGGTTAAGAGCGAATGGACGGAAAACTGGAGATCCGTGGTTCAAATCCTGGTCATAGCATTGAATTTTTCATGTTGACTCCATCCATCAAATATCTTAACCTATATACGACTAGTGTGGGGAAATGATTAATTTCCATCAATTAACTAAAATAATAAGAGTTAAATGATGCAGCCTGGGACTTAAGTACCTACAATAGTAAGTCGCCACAAACGGCGTATCTCGGATGCGAGAGCCTCTAGTGGTCCACCGGGGAAATATATGAGTCAACTGCAGAATTTAATGTCAGGACGGTGCGTTGGCCATGGTAGCTCAAAGGTTAAGAGCGACTGGAAGGAAACCAGGAGATCCGTAATTTAAATCCGGTTCATGGCATTGAATTATTCGTGTTGACCCTATCCATCAAATATCGTGGCCTATATAGGGCTAGTGAGGAGAAATGATTAATTTGCATCAATTAACTAAAGGAAAAGAACCACTTTTCAGTAGCAAAAGTATCGCGTAATGATGAGTTTGTGTCTCATATAGATTGTTTTAGAAAAAATTCGACAGTTTGCAGAGATTATTCGTGTCGAACAGTAAAAGGTCTAATTTTCTGTAGCAAAAAGGACACGTAATTTTTTTTTGGCATTTATTGAATCTGGTAGAGATAGTTTGACACTTTGCAGAGATTAGTGATGTGTTACAGTAAACGACCCAGCTTTAAGTAACAAAGGAAACGCGTAATTGTGTGTTTGTCTCTCATATTGATTCTGATAGAAACAATTCGACAGCCTGCATACATTATTCATGTCAAACAGTAAAAGGTTCACTTTTATGTAACAAAAATGTCACGTAAAGGCGTTTTCTGGCATATATTGACTCTGGTAGAGATAATTTGACACTTTGCAGAGATTAGTGATGTGTAAAAGTAAAAGACCTAGCTGTAAGTAACAAAAGAAATGCGTAATGATGTGTTTTTGTCTCATATTGTATCTGGTAGAAGTAATTAGAATCTCGGCAGCGATTATTCATGTATAACAGTAAAAGGTCCAGTGTTATGTAAATAGAATGTTACGTAAAGGCGTTTTTTGGCATATATTGACTCTGATAGAGATAATTAGAAACCTAGCATAGATCAGTGATGTGTAACAGTGAAAGACCTACGTAAGTAACAAAAGAAACGCGTAATGATGTGCGTTTGTCTCATATTGTATCTGGTAGATGTAATTCGAATCTCGGCAGAGATTATTCATCTCTAACAGTAAAAGCCCTCCTTTTCTGTAACAAGAGTGTAACGTAATGATGTGCTTTTGTCCCATATTGATTTTAGTAAAGGTAATTGGAACTTCTGCAGTGGTTATTCGTGCGTAACTTTAAAAGGCCTACTTTTCAGTAAAAAAAAAAGAATCGCGTAATGATGTATTTCTGTCTCATATTGGGTCTGGTGGAGATAATTCGACCTTCTGCGAGATTGTTCGTGTCGAACAGTAAAAGCTCTGCTTTTGTGTAAGAAAAATATCACATAAGGAAGGTTTTTGGCATATATTGACTCTGCTAGGGGTAAATTGACACTTTGCAGAGATTAGTCATGTCTAACAGTAAAATACCTAGTTTTCAGTAACAAAAGTATCCCGTAATGATGTGTTTATGTCTCAAATTGTATCTGGTAGAGGTAATGCGACTCTTTGCAGAGATCATTCAGGTCTAACATTAAAAGGCCTACTTTCCTGTAACAAAAGTATCACCAAATGATGTGCTTTTGTCTCATATGGGCTCTGGTAGAGGAAATTCGAACCTTTGCGGTGATTATTCATGTCTAACGGTAAAAATCATGCTTTATTGTAATAAAAGTATCAAGTAATGATGAGTTTTTTCCCATATTGATAATGGTACAAGTAATTCGACAATTTTCAGAGATTTTGTGTATAAAATGTATACACAAACTGTAAATGGCTATGTGGTTGCAGTATCAGAAATGCGCTTGTTTGCTTTCCGTGCGTTATGTTTAGCTCTGAAGTGAGTAATTAGACAAAAGTAGGACATGCCGACTTGGCACATTTTAGTGTAAAGATAAAGAAGCACGGGGATTCACGCTGACGTGAAAATGCATGTATTCAGTTCGTCATGTTTGGTCGTGTGAATATTAATACTCAGCTCGACAGACTGTCAGTAGAGCAACACAATAAGCAAGGTGATAGGAATAGATACCTTCTTTCTAGGTTAATAGAATATAAGTAGTGTAGGGCGTTTGAGCTAGCACTTCCTAGTTGTAGTGGTGGTGGTGGTAGCACTAGCAGATAGTGCTAGTGTGCATTTTAAGTGTAGGTCTTGTGAACACCCACAAGCCGCCACTGACTCCAATGGTCATATCGTCGGCCGTTCTACTTTGGAACATATCGAAGGTGTTAACTCGTATTCGTTGGATTTTAATCATTAGATCACGTACACATTCACACTCTCATTTGTAGTTCCAGACTCTGGGAAAATGAGGAATTATCTTGCTCGGAGAAAAATCCCCACCCACACCGCCGAGAACCCCAGCACGGCAGCCAGGTGCTCTATCCACTGAGCTACGGAGCTAGCCATTATTTATTTTATCGCAAAGAAATGTTTGATGAATGATAAAAAAGTTAAAGTTATCAAGGACAGATGAACATAGAAGGGAAGAAGACCAAGAATCCCAGGTTGAGAGAAGGTTGATAAAGAGGGAAATAAACATATTAGTTGAGATATTAGTTCTTTATGTAATTTACGTCCTCCAACGTTAAATTATATCGGACGATGAACGGAATGGGTGAAATGATGCTCAAATGATTCCGGGGTCCATAAAGCTTAGTTACCCGACATTCGTCTACCACGATAAGGGAAAACCCCGGGAAAGACCTTATCCAGATAACTCACCCTGACCGAGATTCGAACTCGGGACGTCTTGAACGTGAGGCAGACACGTTAACATCTACGCTACCGAGGAGGGCAAAATAGAAGAAGATAATAGAAATAGAATAAAATATTATTTGATGTGTGTAGAGGTGAAGCTATGGAGAAAGGAAAGAGAAGAAAAAGATAAAAAGGAGATGAAAGGACAAGCGAGGTCGAACGAAAAGTCTGCTGAACACCAAAAATGGTATTTAAGGTTCAGCATCTTCTAGGATATGATACGAAGATTTAAAAGAAAAACATCTATCTAAAGCTACTCTATATATGTAAATACAGGAATATTTTAATTTTCTTAAAAAATACCTCTAACGATTCTGATTCTGATAGAAGTGTCCAGGAATCACTTCTGGAGTCGATTACTTTCTGGATAATTACTAACCAATAAATAGTCAGAGATGGAGAAAGTGTTACTGCACGTGAAATTTATATCTCGTTAAAACAAGCAATTTGTATGGAATACATATTTTATGAAATAAACCACTTCCGAGATATTGTTTTGCTATCAATTTGATTTTTCAATATTTATAGTGTTCTCAAATGATATGTCGTTACTCATTTTTATCTCATGGTTTTTAAAAAGATCGCACTTCGAAGCCATCACATAGGGACCAGCTCTTACAGGATTTGATTATCCGTAAGTCCACTGTATTCCCCTATTGCCACTGTACCTTCAAGGAAATATGTAACAAAAGTATTTCTGGAATCGGCTACCTCGTTTAACATGAATGGGAAAAAATATTTTTTGCAAGAATTCTTTGTAGAGCAGAAAGTAGAGAATGAATGACTGAATGAATGAATGAATGAATGAATGACTGAATGAATGAATGAATGAATGAATGAATGAATGAATGAATGAATGAATGAATGAATGAATGAATGAATGAATGAATGAATGAAATGTGTAGTGCTTAACGTCCGCTTCTACTACATGTGGCTCCGTAGGTGATGACACTGATGATACAGAGGATGGAAATAAAGCATAGGTAGAATGCGATAGCGGGGTAAACCGGAGATCCCGGAGAAAACCCGCCCAGCGCCCTGTTGTCCATCACAAATCTCATTTTGCGGTCGCCTGGGATCGAACCTTACTGTCAGTAGAAAAAGTCATTTGCGTGCAACACACATCTAAGACCTTTATATGTATAGGGGATCTCAAAATGTACATTGGGTCGAGTGCAATATATATGTAGGTGGTAGAGAAAATAACTCTCATGCAATCAAATATAATTTACGAGGGATGTTCAATAAAGAATGATCGCAATTGTTTTTTGACAACGTACCTTTACTTAACCTCATAATTTTGATGGTAATTCTCAAAATAGTCTTCCCTGAATGCATTGCACTTGTCCCAGCGTTTCTGACAGTCTTCGAAGACATGCTGGAAACCATTTCTGAAAGATCCTTCAAATTCGCCTCCACAGCCTTCACCACTGATTCTGATGATAAATAATGGCTACCGCGAAGGCGTTTCTTCAAGTTAGGGAATAGAAAAAAGTCACAATGGGCTAAATCCGGACTATAGGTAGGGTGAGGGATATACTTCAAGTTGATTTTTGCAAGATATTCCGCAACGACATTAGCAATATGCGTTCGTGCATTATCATGGTGCAGCATGCAGCCTGTTTCACGGAAATGTGGTCTTTTGTGCCTGATATGGACTTGCAAGGTTTTCAGGACATTCCTGCAGTATTGTCCAGTTACCAATGTGTGTGCCGGTACAACATGCTGATAAACCATTCCTGAATATCAAAGAATGAGATGATCACAACTTTCCCAGCAGAAGCAACCATTTTTAGTTTTGGGAGGTATGGTGATGAAGGAGATTTCCACACTGAGCATTGCCGTTTGTTCTCAGGATGAAAATGATGTAGCCAAGTTTCATCAGTAGCGGTTACGTTTGAAAGAAACTCCGGATTTTACTCTAACTTCAACTTTAACTACATACAGACATGCATACGAATCTCCTTTCGTTCGAGAATCAAAAGTTTTGGAACCCATCGCGCACAAACACGTCTCATCTTAAATATTTCAGTCACCATCGTGTGAGTGGCACCCAATGAAATATTCAGTATTTCAGAAAGTGATCTTAAGGTAATTCGTCGATCCTTTCTCACAATGGCGGCAGCAGTGTTTATGTTTTCTTCCGTAAGAGCAGTAGCTGGCGCACCGGGTCCACATTCCTTTGAAGTTGATTGTCTCCCCTCTTTAAACATTTTAAACCATCTTCGAGCTGTGCTGTAGGGAAGAACAGACTCTCCATAGGCCGTCCTCCTGTAACATTGTATAGGCCTCAACTGAAGATTTGTTGAGACGAATGCAGAATTTCAAAGCCGCATATTGTTCCTCGCGTGTTACCTCCATTGCAGCCGTAGGCGATACTACACATGTCTCAACTTACCTGGTTCTCACAGGTGGGAACCAGGAGTACCAACAATAAAACTACTATGGTGTGCTTGTTTCACATTAAGCTAACAGAATATAATAAGACTGAATTTTATTGCGAAAAATTGTGACCGTAAAATATTATGATCATTCTTTATTGAACAGCCCACGTAAAGTACTGGTGGAATGATGGCGGGGGAAACCGGCGATACTGGAGAAAACCCGCCCCAGAGCCGTGTTGCCCCTCACTAATCTCACTTTGCGGTCGTCTGGGATCGAACCTTAATGTGAGTAGAAAAAGTTACGTGCATACAAAACATATCTAAGACCTTTTGTACTCAGGGGCTCTCAAAATGTACGTTTGGTGTAATAAAATAGCTGTGTAGGTGTTAGAGAAAATAGCTCTCACACAACTAAATATAATGTATAAAGCCAGATGTACAAGAATCAGTTTGATATATAACGCAGATGAGATGAAAAGGCCTACCTTATGACCCCGGCGACGCAGCAGTGACCTCAAGGCTTGCACAGGACCTCTTGTAGCGAGGATCACCAAATCGTACAGGAAACACACAGGGAACACGATGAGACCAGTCACCTTTGTGAGCATGGCAGAGGTACCAAAGAATAACGTAGGGCCTAGTTGTGATGGATACTGCATGTGGCTCAACAGAGCCAACAAGAAGAACAGCGATGCCCACACATCAGCTCGACCTGCGTACAAAAGTTATCCCTCAGGAATCAACTCGCTCAGTAACAGACATTACACCATGTTTCTCTTGAGTGGCTCCCCTTATTGTAATCATATGAAATCACCAAATTTTGCTGAACTCAATTTATCTGTTACTTAGGAGGTCAACAGAACGCTAACTTGCACTTTAATTTCATTGTTGTTACACCCAGGCAAAACACCACTGGTCCGTAGGGATTGCCTATCGCCAGAGACAAGATTATGTGGCGAAAATTATTTATAAAATTTACATTAATAATTTTAATTGTTGGTGTCTTGTGGTTTTTAGCATAAATTCGCAAATTTTGGGAAAGAATTAATGAGTAGTGTAATGGTGAAAGAAAAGTAACAGGTAACTTAAGTAACCAACGGTTAAGATCCCTTTTTTCCAAATTAAAGATTTTGTTTGAAATCAGCAAACAGCAGGTAACGGGAATAAGGTCAAATATTACATATCAGGCATCGCCAAACTGCAGCTTACACAAGTTGTGATATTTTCGCTTTTCATACTTGTCCTTTTGTCTGCCACAACTAAGTTATACGTAGAGAAAAATCCCTCACTGCCAGCGTTTGACATCGGCAACCACAGACACTGAAGGGATGTTCACAGAAATTGCGATAAGAATCAGCCTTTGCCTTCAATTCCAAGAGTGCTGTTCCTACATCAAATCTGTTATCATTACCACCGTGGCTTTGCTGTTCAACAATGTCACAAACTCTTTGCAATAAAGAAGAAAATCAGAATCACAAGTAGTATCACTGGTTCTAAATGCATTTAGTTGTCCTTACATGATTTAAATTACCTATTCTCGATATAGTAACTAGCCTAGAAGGTTCAAACAAATGATCTAAAGCTTGTATATTTATTATATCATCAGCTTCTTTTGCCATAATGGAGTTCAATTTAGACAAAGTCATACGGCAGCAAACTTTTAGATTCTCTTCTACTACTTCTGTAACACTGGGATCCATGATTTGATCTACAAGTGTACTTATATGTTTCCAAAGTGACCTCTCTGTAATACTTCACATTTGGTTCTCAGCGAGTTAATTCGGGATAAACCAAGATGAGCCGCAGATTTTTATTGATATTCTAATATTGGATCTGTTATCAATCTGAAATTTTCAGAAACAAATATTACTGCTGTTGTACCTTTACAATATTGCAGCACTTGGCATTGCAAAACTGATCATTTAGCAAATTTTGCACAGGAACTGAAAGCTTGTCTTTTAGAAACGAAATCGACAACTGCATCAAAATATCTGGCAATGTAAACAACTGAATTAAACCAGCTAGACCATCGTGTCAGTGCAAGCAATGGGAATGGTTTAGCTTCTAATTCTAAGTGGTTTTCGGTGAGGTATTGTTTGTATTTGTTTTTTAACTTTTTGGCCTTTCGAAACATATTCTTAAGCCCTGAGGGACAATATTTTCATAAAATGAGACCTGAAACTTTCCTGGCGACGAATGCGCTCACTTTCTTCTCGGGCAGCCAGCTTTGGCTGCCACTGGCCCACAGAGCTTTGTCTATCTCTGATCCTAGCCACTTAAAATAAGAATTGCAGCTCCTGAGACTCACTTTCCGTCAAAACGGCTAATCCCCATAAGTCGTTGAAGCCTCGATCACCAAAGATAGTAAAGGGACACCTGTAATACAGCGAGCGTCAGATAAGCCTACCGCTACAGCCTGTATCCCGTTTACGTTGATAACTGATCGTCTTTTCACCTGGCTTGCTTCCGGAGAAGAAAGTGAGCGAATATCTTCATGTTAATGTAATGTCTGAGAGTAGCTTCCCAGAAGTTCAGTACCTTTAGTCAAGATAATAGGAGGGTGTTTTTTTTTTTTTTTTTTTTTTTTTTTTTTTTTTTTTTTTTTTGCCGTACACGGTGTGCTATCCAATATATAACATTTCCAGTTAGCATACGACAAACAGATCTCAGTATCAAGATCCAGCCCGATGCTGTGTTGTCAGTTTATTGTTGCAACATTTAGTTGTTATTTCAGTACGCATGATGTCAATTTATTGGCTTTTTTATCTTGATTTCGTTAAATTTGTAAACACTTTTTAACGACCTCTAGCTTCATGCTATGAAGGCATGAATGTTGAATTAAAGTTGTACTTATACAATCTGAAATAAATTTAAATTTTTCTATGCATACTAAAAGTAATAGAAATTTTCTCATTTATCGCTAAAAATATTATCCTTGAAAAAAGTTAAAATTCGCGAAAAGGTCGTTAAATACAAAAACTCTTTCCTATGCCTATCGCCAAAGTTCTTGTACACACTCAGGTCAACACAGCTCTTACTACACTTTCACTGAAGATTTCGTAACTTTGCGACTCTCATTGAGTGACTGGCTCGCTAGTTCAAGCATCTTAGGGAGGGATATTAATCACTACAGTTGTTCAATGAGTTCTACCCGAAAGTCCGAAAGCTGCGGCCTCTGTTACAGGGAGCGATGGATAACTCCGGGGGTCTTTCCTTGGGGCAGTACCTTGAGTCTAAAAAGACCCCCCCCCCCATCGACAACAACGTCAAGATGGGATGGAAGTGGATATGCCACTTACGTGCGTCAATCCCGCAGGGAAGACTACCGAAAACCTCAGTGTGGCCACCTGGTGATCTAGCACACCTTCTACTACCTCTGCAGGCTAGTACCCGGAGCTTTTTTGGCAACCCTCTGCTCCCTCCGGGCGGCCGAAGCCTGGCCGGAGGTACCCGATTTCCCGCGGGTTACGGGAACACATTGCCCCCTCGAGTCTAACCAAATCCTAACAACTCCCAATCAGGGAGAGGCTCGAATGTTCGGCCCGAGGTTCCTCTAGTAACGTCAGAGGTACCACGAGTGCTAAGGGTCCGCAGTGCTCGCACTAAAGCAGCTGAAGGGGACGGATCACCTCCGCCATGAGCATTTTTAGAAAAAAGCCCTGTATACATTTTTGTGAATGTCTTTGAACAGATAATCTAAACCAAAAAATAGGTTAAATATCATATTGTGCATTTTATTTGATGTCTTCCAAGGATACGACACAAACATTCACAAGAAAATACCGCTATCTAAAATACCATTTACATGGAACATTTTTCATAAATTGTAACATTTTTCAAAACTGGTTCTATTGATATTGGTTACATTTCGATACCTTTATGATATTTTAGTATCAAATAAAATTAAATATTTTGAATATTCTGAGAGTGCCCTTAGAGTCCTATTTATAGTGAATGGCTACTACATAATTGATGTACCCTAAAAGATAAACCAAATCTTATCACACAAGAAATGCACATCTCGTTAAAGCATAAATTCTCTGTCAAGTGCATATTCTTTTAAGTTTTTTTGTGTATTTTACGTCCTCCAACGTTAAGTCATTACCGACGGTGAATGAAATGGGTGAAATAATGCTCAAGTGTGTCCAGGGTCCATAGAGCTTAGAGTTACCTGACTTTCGTCTATGAGGATAAGGGAAAAACCCGAAAAAACCTTTTCCAGGTAACTCACCCTGACCGACATTTGAACTCGGGACCTCTTGAACGTGAGGCAGACATGCTACCATCTACGCTACCGAGGCGGCCTTTTAGAGTTAGCCAGTTCCGGAAATTACATGTTATTGGTTTCACTTCTCAAAGCCTTAAACTTTTTTCAAGAAGCAAACGTTTGTTAGTTTTTTGTGTTCTGGCCCTAAAAAGTAAATGGAAATTCAAAGTTATCACATAGCAACCAGCTACTAAACGAGTTGACCATCACTCTCTGGTATTCTCTTTCTGGGTAGAAGGGTCGGCGGGTGTCTCGGCATTGCATTGCAGGATGATATGCTTCTTATAAACACTTCCTCCTTCACTAGGACGGTCTGCGATCTCCGAGCCGGCCTAGAGGGCCGTTTCAGGGACAGGGTAGGACGGATGGCAAGCCTGCCGGGAGTTTTCCGAGATCTGGCAGGTCGGCTTCCAGTCTGCGAGTCGCTGGTGGACTATTTTGGGGCCACAGTAGGTGGTATGCCAGTTGTACTGGGCTTCCCGGTAGTTTTAAGCTGATAAATGGTAGGGAGCCTGCACTCTGCAATGTCGTGACTCCTTGGAACGATCGTACGCTGTCTTCTCTCGCCTCATTCTTCTTCCGGGAATGCATAGGCACAAGAGATTAGACTGGTCGTCATGACTTATCCAAAGGTTCACTGCTCCTTGTAGTTCAAGGTATTTCACCTAAATTGTGACCTTTTAAAACATCTACATTTTTGTGCAGTAAGATTTGTCTATCTCTTGCGATTTACCGGTTTTGAAAAGGTCATCTGAGGATATTCGAAGACAATTAAAGATTTTCATTTCACATGTCATAAAAGTAAATTTAGATTTATGGTAATTTAATCAAAATCGTTAACAAAATTTTTATAAAATGTTAGTTTTTAAAACTTTGCATGCAAAGGATTATGTGGGCTTGAGGCATTTTTTGAAAGCGTTTGTGATACATCCTTGGAAGATCTTCAACTTCCATACTGTGACTTTGTGGGTTCGTGGAATTAGAGGTCCTGGTTGCAGAAACTCAAAAATGCTCTTTATTTGCGTAGAAAGACAGTTTGGACACCCTTGGAAGCAAGATGACGTAACACACACCAATACAATCTCTAGTGGTTTCTGCACTCGTAAATAGACAAAAGAGTTCACTTTCAAATCACAGCTGCACGCACACAATTATCGTGGCCAATTTCGACTGTCCCGATAAACTAGCTACGGCTTATTTTATATCTCCACTCATCGTTCCAGAAATTAGTGGAATCTTCTCTAGCTATCAAGATGGCACCAGAAAAAAGACAAACCTTCCAGTCATCTGTCTCTTTCTTCCTGTTTCGGCAAGCTTTTATATCCGCGCTATCTGTAGCCTTTATATTTGCAATACTTCAGAAGCTTTCGTTTTAATGCTGGTTGTGTTTTGTTTTAGTTTTATTAGCATTTGTTTCAGTTATTTAGTCTTTAGCCTATATATGTCACAGGAGATATAAGGGTAGTAAATTTCTACTTTATATTTAAAGATGAGGCGAATAAAATCTCTACTACGTATAGGTGTAATTCACCCATAAACCTGAAATCGAGTTTTCACCAGAAATGCATATTTTATGACTCGTGAATCCCAGAAAATCATTTTTGGAAAGTGGTTAAAACAGTTAAAACAGAATATAAACAGCAGTGCTTCATGCTGCTTTAAATACATGGTTGGGCATTTTTAATATATTGAAAAATCATTTATTTAAAATTGAGGGTAGACGTACGAACATTCCTCATTGTTGATAGAATCAATGAGAATTGGAATGAATTGCTTGTAGCAGTCTTTCAGGGCTATCCTCTCTGCATGAAAAAATTCTCTTCTGCTAGCAGAATTGATTAATTATTAATATTGATGAATCATTATTATTATTTCCAACGGTTGCTGTTTTGTTTAAGTTCTAAACAAAAAGTGTGGCCAGAATGTATCTTTAGAGAATGAATAAAAAGTGTCATATAAAAGCTAAAATGTAAATCTATAAAAAAAGTAGTTTGCGCGCCCAGGCCACGCCCGTCGCAAAGATGCTTTGCGACAGTACTAAGTTTGGTATTTAACCGACATATGCTACTTATCACAAACACCGACACTCAAGACTGTTTCTTTATTTTTTATTTGGGGAGGATCAAATCATGTATTTTGAGCGGAATACAATAATTCGCCGAATAATACGTAGTACATAACCTAACTATGGAATTTTAATCAAAACCGTTAGAGCAATTTTTGGGAAAGTCAAAATTTCCAAAATATTTTTCAAGTAAAGTTTAATATGGGATAGGGGACGTTTTCTTTTAAATATTCGTGTAACATTTTTGGTATACGTTGAACTGAAATAACAAGTTTGTTATTTAACCATGCCATGTTGTTTACAGGTATTACTCAACAGAGCGTTGAGGCGTATCGACCTTCAGGTGACCAGCGCTATGATCGGGTCTTATCGGATCGATTATAAGATGAAATGTTAATAAGTTTACGAAACACAAATAGAGTGATTGGAAGCTGCGTGTGTCTATGTGATATGTTTTCTCGCGCTTGCCGGTGTATGATACATTGCTGTCCAGAAGACATTACACTGGACTCACTGTGTATGTGCGATAAGCTCAGGTAAACATCTCTGTATTGCGAATTTTTCCCGATACGCTTTCTCGCTTTGCCATTCTTGTTTTGCCGCGACAAGTGGGAGCCAGCGCGTAGGCAGGAGAGCTCGAAGATTGCCAAGAGAGACAGAAAGGGGCTGTCTTTCTCTTACTGCCACGAATGCTTTTGGAGGTCTAAGGCACTCTAGAAACAATTACTGGAGGTATAAATGTCGGCAAAGTGTTAGAAGCGGTAGGTTATTGCGACAGTAGACGTTTGAAGTGTACAGCAGTGGAGCACCGAGTCGACCTTGAAGACAGCCGAATGTCACCTTCACGTCTTTTTACTGCAACAAAGAGTGTTATAAATTTCTACAAACCAGACTTTTGATTCAGCGTAACCATCGCAGGAGGCCCAAATATCCCGTCCTTCGCGTGACTGGATGTTCCTTCGTGCGTTAAAACAGTTGCATAACGCAAAGGGGAAATTCCAGTTAAACCCACAGCAGTGCTGTTATATATTATGTGCTTCAAATGGGAAGAGCTCTAGGCCGTAGCGTATCAGTTGCGTTGGAGCCTTCAGCGTTGTCACCTCGTTATCCCTACTCCTTTTATATTTCCCTCTCTCTCACACAATTGCCAGTGTTCGTGGCAATAACGCAAACTGAATTTTCCATAGTTTTATAATAATGCAGATGTTGAAATCACAATTGCAACATGGATATTCGTATATTACGTAATTGTTTTAAATAATTAGTTTAAAGTTAATTATAGTTTATGAATTACTTATTTTTCTAATCCAACGAAAATACCAGAGGTAGATCCGTATAGTTGTGAATGTTACCTACGTTAAGAGATAATTCTTCATTGTCATTATCTTCAACGTCTGAGTACTGAAAATTTACGATAGGTTCCAAAATCTCGTTACGTGCTATTTCTTTCTAAAAGTCGTCTTCTTGTAGTTTATCTCATGTCTCACGCAGTTTTCCCAGTCTTGTTGTGTTCCTTGTCAATTTATTCGTGAATAAGTCGTTCAACGTCAGCCAGTTTAAAAGTATTATTTCTGTTTGCAACATAATTTGAGCCCACATTAGCTCAATTGGATTGTTCTAGCAGTAGTAAGGGGGGACGAAGGTGGATAACGTCTCATAGATCCAGCTGATACACTTTCTCATGCAAGAGTAACTGAATAATGCTGATTTGAACTCTAGAGTAAATAGAGATTATGAACCTTTCATAAACAAAGATATAATGTGACCAGACACGTTCCGCGAGGCTAGCAAGAAGTGTATCGTTTCCCCTCATCGAATTTAACAAACACCTTGGCTTATTAAAAGTACATATTTCTTTTATCACGTCATATCAAATGTTTAAGTTTCAGTTCTGAGTAATTTTAAATATACGTTCACGCATACATGCCATCCAATAATGATATTCATTACAGTGCTTACGTCGCAATGCATTGTTGTAATGTAATTGTATCTACTTTATTTATTTGTATTAGGAAAACTATTTGAGCTAAAAATATGGGGATTTTACGGTCATGTTAAACACATTACTCTCTCCTTCCTCGTGGATCAGTTTTTGCAAGAATGTGAATTTTTGTCTTAGCGCGAATAGTATTTATTACAGCTTGATTAGGTTGTCGCTTGTCACACACGACTTAGGTGGAATGCAATACAACACCGCAGTACTCCGATTGGTTGTTCAACCAGTAGGGCTCAAGCACAAACACCTTACCATTTGAAACACATAATAGTTCCCCTTCTCAGTGTTGGTACACAGTAAAAACGTCGTCTAGAATGATCAGACGAATTAAATGTTTAACGAAAAGGTTATTTCTAAACCTTCATATAAACTTTGGTATGGACAGCAACATTAATTTTTATACTCAGTTACTTGAAGATTAAAAGGAATTCAAGTGAAGCCTTCAGTAAAACAAACCTTAGGATTCAATCTTCATTCAAACTGAGTAAAAGTTTTGGAAAACAGTCTTTCACGTCTAATATCTGCTTAATGTTTATGAACAAGCCTGTCAGAAAGTTGTGTGGTGTCTGTTTTCAGTTTTTCGTTCTTTCTATCTTAGTAACTTTCGTGGTTTTTAGTTCCCCCATATGATCTGTCTGTTTCTAGTTCCATATAACTCAAACCAGCCGTACCTTGAGTTGTTTATTTTTGATGTAGCAGCAGCAGCAGCAGCAGCAAGGGAAAGACGTCACTCTATAACCAGGTTATTGAGTCTTGGAACACCCACACACTTTATTTGGGAAGCTGCAAATACGAAACAAGCAAAGTTCATCCCTTTCGACCTTTTATCTTTATTACTCCAAGAATATTTTTGTAAAACCGCGATAAAGAATTTAGGAAGCAATATAGAGCGTATTTGCAGTTCAACAAGGAATCTCATTTCAATGTAATTATATATTTTCAGACATCCTGAATATAAAAAAGCAAGCAAATAAATGGAAGGGTCTGTTGAATATGAAAGTCTGAAGTTCAGCTTCTTCCAGGTATGAGACAAAAACACTTCGAGAAAATGTCCCTACTACAAACTACCCTTTACTTTCTAACAGGATTTCTATTCTGCTACACATCCGATGATTGAAGATGCTATGATCCCCACGTTGTGGCGACATATGTAGCAGATTCCTCCGTTGTTGTGGGTTTCGATGCCCCAAAGCTGCGGCAACATATATTAAGATTCTTGCTGGTATCGCGTTTCCCGCCGTTGGTCTCACTTCGTCAATCTTACCTTCGTCCAAAATATTATGATTTGATGAAGAAGATGTTCCTCGAAGTTATCACGAAAATCATTAATTATACCTCAGCTAGCTTTAAATATTCTTTTGTTATATTCTTACTTACGAGCTTTGACAACTCTAGAGTTAAAAGGGTGGTAACAAGTGAATAAATCATTATGATTTTTAATTTGAATTTCTATAAGACATCAATTTTTCGTGTATTTCTTGTAACACCAAATCCATTACAGTACTTATCACAAAACTTTATACTGTGATTGGAATCAATCTAATACTTCCAATTGAACTAACACTTAAATATTTTCGAGCAATTTAAGAAGCGTAAGATCTCTTCGGCGTTCCAGAAGGAAAGACCAATTTTCTTTCGGTTTCTACACCAAGATTATTTAAACCTTCGTTACTATCGTTACCCATATATTACTTATATAATTGGCCGATTTACTACTACGTCACTACATTACATAACATAATTGTTACTACAGCCAATCACAAAATTACATATATTTTTACACAATTTTGATAATTTTCTTTTATAAATTTATAAATTTTTAAAACCCTTTCTAAATGTAAATCGAAACAACTCTTACAACTTTCATTTTCTTATCGTTTGACCCTCTTTGGGGTACGTTGAATCAATCATTTCCCTATGTGTTGTTCTTTTCTTAGGTTCCAGATTTTCTTCATTAGATCTGATCTTTTATTTTCCTTTCTTCTGCCAAGATAATGGGTTCGTATTTTAATGTAGATCTATCTTTGTTTCTTATATTTCCGTTTTTAGTTATTACTTTCGCTGTCCCGTTAAGCAAAGAATTTTCTGTGACTTTTAATTCTGCTAAGTCTTTTTCAGTTTCTTTAAACCAGTTAGGTTCTGTTTTACGGTTACGGAAGAAATCAAAGATTTGTTTAGTTAATCTGCTAGATTTCATTCTGAGTAGATGGCCATACATATTCATCCTCCTTTTTCGTATAGTATCTGAAAGTTTTTCAATTTTCTTGTAGAGAGCTTCATTCTTGATGTATATTATCTTATTACCTATGCTGCCCTTTACATTTAGAAATATCTCCAAAATTTTTATGTTCTCAGAAATGGCTCTAGCTCTTTTTATTAAGGTGCCGTATGTTGATACCGAAATTAAGAATTGCTGTGTATAAACAATCTTAATGGATTTCAAAGGAGTCTTGTATGTTTGTTACGACACGAACAGGTGCAGTTTGTTGAGTTGTTATAACAAAAGAAATGCAATAAAGTTACCCTAGCAGATTTCTAAAGGATGGTACTTGATTTTGTGAATAGGACTTTCTTCGGATCCTTCATAATGGCGACAAAATAGCCACAAAGGGAATCTTTGGTTGAATAAAGAGGGTTTCCAAAAAGTGAAAGTCACACAGATACACCCACGCACATCTGTGGACATTGGGGCAGTTCGTGGCTGGGAAGCCATTAAGAAAGTCTACGGCGTGAAGCCGATTAGGGCGGTCCACTTCTTCTGTCTTGGTTGAGGACAGACCAGAAGAGGTGAGAGAAGATATTTGTTGGTTCATATGTACGTGAAGAACGAATTAAGTTTATCGAGTCATAAGCATTCCACCTTCAGTCTCTCTGAAAAGTGATCTATTGGTAATCGTTGGTCGGCAACTTCAAGTTCGATGTTCTGAGAAAAAGAAGTAGTCAATAAATCAGTTTGAAACGAGTATTCCAGTGTCATTAAACTATGCTTCTTACACATATTCACGCATACCTTTTGAGAAACCTCATTGCTTTACTCTGAGCTAAACACTATTTGTTCCAAACTGTCCCGTAAAAGAGGAACTATTTGCCCGCCCATATATTTGTTTCAAACCGTTGCCAACGTGGTAATCCTTGCTCGCCACATAAATTGTTTCAATGTTTAAGACATCTTCACGACAATTAAAACTTATCTCTCCAATTTTCTGAAGCCCCTTCATTCTGAATGACGGTTACATAAGTAGTTAGTCGTTAACAGACACACAAAATCTCATTAGGCAAAAAGGTACATCTCGTTTGTAAAACACCTTTATGTCAAATACAGGTTTAGCTTTCCAGTTGCACAACTTAATGACTTTGTATACTAACATTTAAAGAGTTATAATTAAGTTAACCACTGGCGCGAAAGTCCTCAGAGGGCCAAGGCCTACCAACCCGACTGCCGGCCTCACGCCCACTTACGCATGGCAGAGGTGGACGATCATCCAACCAATACGGGGAGGATATGTGGTCAGCATCTCCGCATCCCCCAGCGGGAATGTTGGTTTCCGTAACCAGGGCCGCTTACCCAGCGTAAGTTCCTGACTTTCCTCACGATGCTGATTGGGCACCGGTCCTATACCCGGGACCTGAAATCCCCACCACATGGTTGGGATCGAACCCGGCTGCTTTCCGTGGCCAGGAACCAAGGCATGCTACCTTAGCCCGCTACGCCACGGCGCAGGATCAGACTGTTATAATTACAGTGAATAAATGCGAAATATTTATTTGCAATACAGGGTCAGTTTTTCAAACATAAATGCAACAAGTTGAAACACGTTTAATGATGTTCGTAACAGAAGTTGGAGCATTCGTACGGAAGAAATTGTTCTTCTTATTTATGTAATATTAAACCAGATAAGGACTTGAGTTATTTGATTGCTGATTATGGTGTAGGTTAAAGGCGATATGGGAATACAGTAGCTTTTAGCCGTTAGTCAAACTTTAATGCTAGCGTCAATGTGATGACTAGGGAAGGCATTTCGAGGTGATAAAAAGTTAACTATATTAAACTGCCGTTCCACGTCACATGACGTCACTCTTGCATATTTCGTCATTACTACTTAGACTTTCGGTGTCTACTTGACGGCCTTCTACAGCTTGGGCAATTCGTTTCATAATTGAAACCGCTGTATATTTTTCAACACCGATTCCACTTAATTATTAATGTCGGATGTTTTAAGCTTTCGAGTCAGTTGATTTTTCGTTTCTACATTAATTATTTCTTTAACACTTTTTTATCCAGGCAGTAATTGTTGCCTCTATTATTTATGGAATCGTACAAGAAAGAAATTAGCATAAATATAAGCCAGGTAATTTCTTAAACAACTGCCACGTAGCACATTTTCAACAATTACTGTTGATGAAATCTTCATCTTTATGCAGTTCATCAACAATCGGCTTAAACCTCTCAAAATGTTCCACATGGTACACCACTGTTGAAGGCCAAGTGTCTCAGCGAGTAACAGTTGATGTTGGTAGTATTAGAAAATTGTTTTTTTTTGTTTTGTTTATAAAGGGATCACCATTCTTAAGGGGTTTAACAAACACCTTTCTCCATTGGATAACAATTTGTCCACACTGGGATACAGTGACCGAACAGCTTCGTACACATTATGTATCGCGTGTAAAATACACGTCATATGCGTCAGTTTTGGATAGCTGAACCTTAAGTGCTTCTGCTGCTTTCTTCATGTAAGATGCTACGTCGGTCAAAGAAATGAGCACACTATCTTACTTAACACCATTTGGTCCAATTATGTACATACCTTCATTGAAGGAATCTATCAATATTAATGACCTGCTGCCGACCTTTCTTAGCAAGATAGTAAAAACGCACTTTTAGAAACGGCCTCGTCTATTTTATGAACCGAGACCACTGTATTTCCCACCTTTTTTGCTCTTTATCCTTGAGTTTTATTAATACATTCCCACATTTTCTCATAACAGAACTCAGCCCCCATTTCTTGTAGTAACATGTTCATGGCCATTTGCAAGGTGGTGTTTCCTTGAAGTAGAATCTTCTGAGGTTTCCAAGTTCGTGTGCGTCACGAGAAAATCTTTTAGCCTCGGGATACTTCATTTGTTTTAGAGCAATATGCGCCGAAAAAAATTGTTGTACTAAGTCTGAATAAACTACACTAGAAAGTTTAAGAATTTGAGCTGCAGGTTTTTTGCCGACTACCTCAAGAGGACCATGAGGACAAGAGACGACCTCCAGGACAGACTTCTCCGGCTACATTAAGCGAGAGGTACGTTAATATCTTCGATGTCCTCCTGCTGAGGTGGATCGACTTCCTCTTATTAGACCCAGTGAGCTCTAGGGTGCATTCCGGCGTCTAAATCCCAAAAAGCCGTCGGGGCCGGATGGGTTAACCCCTGTCCTGCTTCGCCACCTTCCTTTCAAAGCCGGGCTCTTTCTCACACGTGTTTTCAACATGTGTATCGCCCTGTGCTACGAGGGCTGTTCAATAAAGAATGATCATAATTTTCCGGACATAATTTTTCGCACCAAAATTCAATCTTATTATAATCTGTTATTTTAATGTGAAGCAAACACGCCATAATAATTTCATTGTTGGTACTCCTGGTTCACGCATGTGAGAAGCAGGCAAATTAAGACATGTTCAGTATCGCCTACCGCTGCAATGGAGGTAACATGCAGTTAAAATTGATGTTAGAGGAAGATCCGGAGTTTCTTTCAAACGTGATCACTGCCGATGACACTTGGCTATATCATTTTGATCCTGAGAGCAAACAGCAATGCGCGGTGTGGAAATCTCCTTCATCACCAACCCCCAAAAAATCAAAAGCGGTTTCTTCTGCTGGGAAAGATACGGTCACCTCATTCTTTGATATTCATGGAATCGTTTATCAGCATGTTGTACCTGCACACACATCAGTGACTGGACAAAACTACGGGATCTCCTGAAAAAATTGCAATTCCATATCAGGTAAAATAGAAGATAATGCGCGGCCTCATATTGCCACAGTTCCTGATCAATATCCTTAAAAATCAACGTGAAGGGCATCCCTCACCCTCCCTTTAGTGCGGGTTTAGCCCCATGTGACTTTTTATATTCCGTAACTCGAAGCAAAGCCTTCTTGGAAGGCATTATCCATCATCAGAAGCAGTGGTGAAGGCTGCGGAGGCGATTTTAAAGAATCTCTGAAAGTATGGTTTCCAGCATGTCTTTGAAGACTGTCAGAAACGCTGGGACAGGGGCATCACATTCAGGGGAGACTATTTTGAGAAGTACCATCAAAATTGAGGACGAGTAAAGGTACGTTGTCAAAAAATTGTGATCATTCTTTATTGAAAAGCCTTCGTATTTTCCACCACAGTGGTGACATTCAAGCCATTCCTCCCCATCAGTTTGGTTTTCGTCTTGGGCACTCTACCTCACACAAGTTGCTGCGTTTGATGGAAGCCGCTGCCCTGGGTTTCTAGGATAGGGCGTACACTGCGACAGTTTCTCTGGATGTCGAGAAGGTCTTTTCGACCATATAGCATACAAGTCTCCTACACAAAATTATTTCCCTGAAGCTTACTTCTCACACAATATACCTACTAAACACTTTGCTTAAACACAGATTCATTGTTAGCACCGTGACATTGTTATCTCCGGACTAATATATATCATTTACACATCAGACACTCCACAGCCAATCCAACCAGCAATAGAACTGGCTTAATACGCCAACAACACTGCATATCTGAGCAGCGCTCAGAAGCTGATGAACGCAAAACCAAATGGTGCCTCACAGTAAACGCCAGAAATACTCAAGCCATCATTTTCCGCAGGAAAACAAAGCGTAACTACCAAGAATCGAAGATAGCCTACCAAGGATACACAATACCTATACAGACCACCGTAAAATACCTGGGAATAAAGCTTCATAAAAACTAAGCACAATACCACATTTCCAGCAAAAGATGAATGAAGCAAAAACAGCAATCTCTACCCTACATTACTTATCAAAAATTGGCAAAATATGACTCTCAGCACCGATCCTCAACCAACTCTATAAGACAATATTAAGACCATACTTCACCTACGCCGCCATCGTCACCTTCCCGATAACGACAACATAAATCAAAACCAGGCTTCCACAAATGGAGAGAAAGTGCTTAAGAATAGCCAACAAACTCGTACCCTGGCACAAAAACGAAGAAGTGTATGACATCTGTAAGGCAAAACCACTTGTACATCACATACAAGACAGGAATTACTGGTACATCGCGAACGCGTCCGAGGGACCGTACAGGAGGCAGCTGATTGCAGCAGCAGAAAACTATAAGAAGACGGAGACCACGGACCCACTAATCGTCACCCTGTAACAACACCACACCAGGATCAAGGAAGCCGAGGAAAACGAAATCCACGAACATCTCCGAATACTTCTAGCTTGAAAAATGACGATTATGTACATACCATAACTGTACATATACCACAAAGATTGTTAATTTAAAAAAGCTACAACTAAAAACAAAACGAAACTATGTATATATGTAAAAAATAAATAAAAATAAAAAATTAAATATATATAACATAAACAAAAATATATTAAGCTATATATATATATATATATATATATATATATATATATATATATATATATATAATATTAAATAAATAAAATAAAAATATGACAAATACTAACATTATTACAATAAGCCAATAGCGACACATGACAAATTGTTAACACATGCATACATAACTTAATAAAGCAAAAAAAAAAGCCGTCCTCCCTCAGTTCCAAATAGAGGCAAGGCTGAAGAGGTTACACACCTCCAGCAGCCATAGGGCGAAATAGCCCTAACCCCCCTCCTAGTAGTTGTAGTATCACCGTGACGGGAAAGCTCACAAGAAGACCCATTAGAGGCGGATTCCCCAAAGCTTCTGTGTTATACCGTACGCTTTTTAGCGTATATGTGGCCGGACTTCCAACGGAGGCGCGCCTCAATATAGCTCAGTATGCTGACGATGTGCTGCTCTATTACACAGATAGACACCCACGCTAAGCCTTCAACCCAATTCAGAGACACCTGAGCCTCATCCAAGATTGGTGCAGGCTTTGACGATTGTCCATCAATCCGGAAAAAAGCCAAACATACCTTTTACCAAGCACCGCTTTCCTGCCAACCTACACTCCTTTACTTATTCTGGTCGAAGGATAGATTGGACAAGCTCACTATTTGCTTGGGAGTAAAGCTGGACAAGGGCCTAACTTTCGGGGGTCACAACAGGCATGCGGCGCTTCGGCCTCGTTGTGCCCCATGATGCGGTCCGGGATGCCGACTTCCCTGCCCTAGTACTTGCCATCATGCACTTAAAGCTGAATGAAGATATATCAATCAATTTGTCAATAACCTTGGTACAGTGGGTTGATGTCTATTTTACAAGCTCGTCTCCTTATATTATACAAACCTGAGCCATATCTTACAATACCCAATGACTATTTAATGGTATTGCTTATGGCACTGCAACTTGCTTATGAAACATCTTATCTCCTCCAAATTCTTCCAATGAAACACATACTGTTAAATTTGGCTATGACATTACATTATCGATATTCGGGCAGCAACAGTCCTCTGCGTTCCAAAACTACCGTCTAAAAACGAGCTTTTCTGGGAAATTTATATCTAAAAAGTATTTTAATAATATCATCAATGTGGAACTACAGTATCATTTTGGCGCAAGCCACCACCTACTGGCCTTAATTTTCAATTTTTCAGCATCGTTATACTAGAAAAACGTTGGTTTCCTTCCTGTTTTTCTGAGAGTCTCATAGGATAAGCATGATGCTTGGAACACGGCATGAGTTGGCTAAAATTTCGAACAATCAGACTATATACAAATTATATCTACAACGGAATGGGCTGCCAGAGTACCTCTGTAAACGTATATGTTATAATTGGAATACGAGAGAAAAGTGGTCGTGAAAGAATGAGTTAAGAAAGTTGTGTGATTGTAACACCTTTACTTACTATTATAAAGATATATTACACACGAGACAATTAGTTACAGCAATTTCCAACAAGGAAGTGTTAATTGACTCAGAAGCCATGAAAGCCCCAATAGCCGCTTGTCCTCTCCAGAGATAGCGTTACCTGTGTTAACTTATAGTGGACAACATGAACTGCAATTGTATACAAAGTTTTAGATTATACACAAAGTATATATTTTCCCTATATGTGGCGTAGAATTACAGAGTTTCTTATTATGTAAAACATATGAGTTCCTAGAATGTATACAAACGCAATACTGAATGTACAAATATTTTGGTGTGTTACCTTTGCTTAAGGTAAAACATGCTTCGATTAACAATTAATTATACCTATACATGGAATTTTGTAATAAACATAAATAGTTGTGATATACACTTACCAATGAGCATTGAGACCCAGAAATAGACATCCAAGGGTATTCAAACACACTCGTAAGACTTCCATAGGAATAGTAAAATTACCCATGACTATATACCACAACCTGACATTTGGCAGTCCACAAAGTCCTTGCTCTTAGTCAACGCGGCTCTGGTGGGGAGACATCTCCCTTCTCCTACACTTACACGACATTGGCACTAGAAGTAATGGTTATGATCTACCATTCAACTTAGAATTAACCTCAAACCAGACATAGCTTTGGCGTAGATCTAACAATCTTACAAGTAGGAACCATTGACCATCGCAATCAGTTGCGAAGACAGGAAATGCCATTTTACCTTTAACTATAATTTTACTTCTAAAGATAATGCATAAGTAACGCTTTCTTAGCGCCCGCCACTGAAAAGCCGGGGCTACGAGAAATTACAGACTTGAGATTACCATATACAATCAATATTTTCTGACTCATCTTACAACGCTTTCCTACAAGGTGTGGAGGCTAAATTAATTACCTGGTTTGTGCCTCATCTAAATGAAAGAAAAGAGAACGTTGAAGTAAACTCTTATATCAGTTACCAAAAGGAAACATCACATTTTAAAACAGTATCTGATGGAGTACTGCAAGGTTCACTGCCAGGACTTTTACTATTTCTGAACTATATGAATGACATCTCACTTTTTATAAAGCTTCTCACAGGTACAATTTTATCTGCTCTTCTAGTGAACAGTAAAAACTGTAACGCGTGTGTAATTAAATACAGTTATGGTTTGAATTATGTGTCATATGATTTGTGCTTAAAATAATAAATTTTCTGTGAACCTAGACAAAAGAAAGGTTGTTAAACTTACAGCTCATCATACTTGACGCTCGCCGACAGAAATTTTCAATTAATAATGTGTTATTAAAAGAAATTGGCTGAGCCATATTTCTGGGCTTTCAATTGGAAGGATATAAAGATTGACAACTAACATAAACTATGTATTACATAAAATCAGCTTTGTCCGTTGTCCTATCCTTCCACTGGTGAATGGAAGTTTTATATATACACTTATATTAGTATACTATTGATATTGTAACTCTAGTTTGGAATATGATATATCATTATGGGACAACTCAGTAGGACTTGACTGGACTGGACTACTTTAAGGAGGGGAATCGACACGGAGACCCAAATGCAGTCTCTTGTACCTATACACCCAATAGGGGGCAACTTAGGGGGGAAGGATGAGGTGAGAGGAGACAGAGGGCAGCCGTGCCAAGGAGACGGGCAGTTCAGAGGGCACATTTATTACAGTCTACTACATGGAAACTCCCAGGCACGCCAGGAAAAAGCATATCCCAGTCTTCTGTAGTTCGGATACAACCCCACCACAAGACTGAGTTCGGAGACTGGTAAACTTCCTAACAAAGGCGGAAGTTTCTCAGAGCATATCATCCTGCCATGCAACACCAAGACAACCGCCGTCCTGCAGGAGAGAGATGACGCAACATCATGGTGAGAAATGGAGGCACAGGAAATTTAGGACATGTGTTTAATCCACTCGGCATTCGCCTGCTGACCTGGGAAATCTCCCGAAAAAAATCTATGGTTGAGGTAGGTTGGCAAAGGGAAGCGAACCCGTGGCTCCCGAATTCGGGCCTTGGAAACAATCGTCTGAGCCATTCTGCTCAGGAAGTAAATTAATATTTCTTATGCAAAGGTAGGTTAAAATGTATAATTTTTGTCTCACACTGCGGGCACAGAAGACTGAAGACTTTAACCCCCACTTATATGTATATATTGTCAATCTGAAAGTCCTTTGTACGCAATGGCGCTTCAGCTTTAACAATTACTGGAATTCGTAAAAGAAACAGTTGACAAAAATTTAACTTTCACCATCCTAGCCAAAACTTTGTTTCCAAACAAGTGTGTATTATGAGACCAACAATTTAACGCTCTTCCTAATAATCTGAAAGGAAAAAACGCAATTTCAAATACTTTAATATTCCTATTAGCAAGTAGGCGCACTAAACATCGTTTTTTTTGGTACTAGGTATCTGAATTACTGATTATCGCCTTTTTGGCTCTGTAAGATGAACGTAGCTGTTTTAATAACAAATAATTGCCAATTTATCTCAGATGCCTAAACAAAAGCTATTTAAATGTATGTGTATTGAACAACAGACAAAGGACGCTATCCATTGTAAATCTAATACAACGAAACGTTGAAGCGCACTGAGAAATGTCAAGTGAAACTTAAATAATGAAATTACCGATTTTATTTGTGCATATGAAACTGGCATCCTCAACTTTGCATAATTATCCCTTCCTTGATTTGCATATTGCCTGTAAATAGTGCATCTCTGGTGTTAAATATTCAAGTGTATGTGCTATAATACTGTACATTTGTGTGAGATGTCCAACACAGCACTTTGTGACTACTAGCAAATTAATCGAAAGCAGATGATTCAAATACAAAAAACTTGAATTTGAAGTCCCTTTCAATTAAATATTGGAAACAAATTTAGAAATAAATTACGTAGTGAATAACGCAACAGAAATGGATGAATGGTCATTTCTTTTAGCAAACGCTACAGAACTAAAAGTTAGATAACGAAACAAATTTTAAAACCCCCTTCATACATAATTTAATTTGTTTGAGAGAGCCATTGGTACTGCAACGTAGAGGGAAAAGCGATTCTCAAGTAGAATTTGAAAGTATGTTAGTACTTAAGTGTACGTTATGAGATCCACCAAAATAAACTGAAACATCAGTAAGTACAGTAAAATATTTTTAACAATTTCCTCTCAAACTTGAGGTATATTAGTACTGCTTATCAAGTCTTCTTCTAACAAACAGCAATTGGGTTAGAATCATGTGACAAAAATGAAATTTCTAAGGAGCACACATATCCAAGTAGATTCATCCAAACAGGTACAAATTCCAACAAAAGTGAGTTAACGTGAAATCATATAAATTTTAAATGTTTCCTAGATGAAAAAACGGTCAAAATAAACACAGTTTCAAAGACTTGCTTTCGCATACTGAAATATATATTTTTGTCAAGTTAACGCTGTATTCACTGAAGCTGCCCTTTGTCTTAACGCAGCAAAGAACAATTAAATCTAAGCGTAATCTGAAGTACATACTTATAATATGTTGTAAAGATTGGTAAATAAATACACATAATCCGTCTCAGTATAATATATTACCTGTGGCGCTATCTCTGGACAGTGATTCCAGTTTGGGTGCTACTTCTGGTGGACAATCACTATAAGGATCGTCGACTGCAGACATTAAACGTCTTACTCTGTCACTCCGCCCTAACACAAAGGCTCGTTATTCTATCCGCTCCAAATTAAAGGAAAATAAGGTATACATAATTGTGTCATTAATCATTTTATTGTAGATACAAGATGGCCGTTAAACATTGGGCCAGCTCATTTTAAATTGTAGTGCTTTTCTTACAAATTTAAAGAGTAAATTAGCTTAGTTAAGATATAAAGGAATTAGATATTGAATAAAGAACAGAAAATTTCAAAATCGTTAATTAAATAAAGCGGCCATATATTGTGTTTTTTAACACGATTTGTCTTTGAATGAGTCTGAACCTATTTCTAGAATATTACCGTTGTACATTCTGATTTTGTATGAAACATTAAATACATGGATCAAAACATTAGAGATAAATAGAAAAATAATATCTTCAAAAAAATAAAGAAAGGTTTTGCGAATTTATCAACATCTCATATTCGACATACACCGTTTTTGGCGACTTACTATTGTAAATACTTGAGTCCCAGACTTCATCATTTAACTCTTATTATTTAACATATTGAATTTTCCAGGTTGCCTCTGGTTTTCAGGTTTGTGTAAAATATTAGCCTATATACGGCAAGTGTGAAACATGAGTAATTTTCATCAATTAAATAAAAAAGTAAGGTCATTTTTATCCAGTATTATCATAGTGCTAAACGTACCGTTAGAACATTGTTGCGGTGTTTAATTTCATTTAGGTCCACTAATACAGTAAAAGATGAAAACATTATCGTCATTACTTGGAGCATAATTATTTAGTCGCTATATTGGTATTATGTATATATACACACAAAAACGTTATTGTATTATATAATAGGTTTCATTCTCATTAAATTTCAACATATTGTCGCGAGGCATTGTTTCGATAGCTGCGGCCGACGCGAGCAAAGAGACAGACAGTTCAGCGCGGAGATAAAAGCTTGCCGATACTGAGAAAGAAGGAGACGGATAGATGCCTCGAAGGTTTGTCTCTTTCTGGTGCCGCCTTGATTGTTACAGAACCTTCCACTAATTTCTAGAACGAGTGGGGGTATAAAAGAAGGCGAGGCCGGTTTGTCAGGGTACAGTCGTAATTGGACTCCATAATCGTGAAAGTGCACCTGTGATTTGAAAGTGAAATCATTTGTTTGTGGTCCTGTGGCAGACGAACTTGAAGGTTGCATTTGTGTATGTTGCGCGATTCTGCTGCTTAGGGCTGTAGAAAAGTGCCTTTCTAAGGGAAAATGGAGCATTTTGAAATTCTGCAAGCTGGATTTTTGATTATCCGAACCCACAAAGTCACATCTGATGTCAGAAGTGGAACACAACCATGGGGGCTGCGTTGGCAAAGATTCTAGTAGAGCTGAAAAATATGAGAACAGCCAATGGCATCCTCGCTGCGAATACGCATGCCGGTAGTAGCAACCTGTCCACGACGATAACCACGGAAGTGAAAGCGGCGGACGTCAACGTAGCCATGGAAATGAAGGCCGAATTATTCGAAATGAAGTCTGTGAACGAGGCCCTGGCCAATAAATTTGAAGAACAGTTGGCCGGCACGGAGCTGGGCAAGCAGATTGGTCAAGTGGACAAGCGCGTCTAACACCTGGCGAAACGCGTTAATGAACTTGAGGTAAAGGCCAACAGCATCACCAAGTCCCTGAGCGCCATGGCGTAGGGCATTGTTGGCAGCTGCATGAAGGATTTAAATGCCAACACGACGGCACGCGAAACAACGTCTACGCACGCCAAACCACCTAAGTTCTACAGCGCGTCAACCTCCGAAGTCCTCTGGCGCCCATTCGACACAGTGGCCAAGCACAAGTGGTCACAAGAAGAAGAGGCCACAAACCTAATAGCCAGCATCCAGGGACGGCCAGCAGAGTTGATGAACGCGGTCCAGAGATCTGTGGCACCCAGAGACATCTGGGAGACCCTCCAAAAACGCTTCAGAAACCACCGCTTAGACGCAGCCTAGCGAAGCCAACTGAGTCGCGGATGCAACAGCCAGGGGAGACGCTGCAGGAATTCGCCCTGGCAATTCAACCGCTGGGCAGCAAAGCCTTGGTCTATCTCCCACCAGAGTTCGTATCCCGGAAAGCCGTACACAGCGTCGGTGATAGGGTACGAGACGTCGAGATACGTCAGCACCTAATGCTCGGCGACTACAAGACAATCTAGGAGGCCCTAATGGACCCCGAACACGACGTCCAGGTTGGGACGGAGTTGGGGACGTGGGAGCCCGTGATCAGCGTAACGCCAATTGAACACACCCAGGAGCCAGTGCCAACGCAACATCTGGGGCCCCGGCTGGAAGGCTTAATGGAGAGGGCGGCCAACCACCTGACCGCAGAACAGCTCGAGAAGGTGCGACAACTGTTGGGACGATACCACCAAGTTTTCAGGAAAGATAACAGTGACTACGGCCGCACGGACTGAGTGCTTCAACGCATCGACCCCGGAAACGCCGGGCCTGGCCTATACGCAACCAACCAGACGCGTTCCGCTGGGAAAGCAAGCGGCGATACGGGACATGCTGGAGGATATGAGATCTAGGGGAGTGATTGAAGAGTCTGACAGCCCTTGGTGGTCCCCTATATTCTTGATGAGAAATAAGAACAGCAAGCTACGTTTCTGCATGGAATACAGAAAGCTGAATGCTGTCACCAGAAAGGTTTGTTTCATCTCACCCTGGACTGACGACACCCTGGACAGACTTCCTAGTGCGCAGTGTTTCTCCAACTTGGACCTGAAGTCTGGTTACTAGCAGGTAGCTGTAGACTCCAGGGACAAGTAGGAGACTGCATTATCGACAGACCAAGGGTTTTGGCAGTCCTCAGTTATGCCCTTTGGTTTCTGCAACCAGTCAGTGATAAGAGGATTGACTTATGACGCTTGGCTGCTATACCTGGATGACTTAATTATCATCGGCAGAATTTGAAGACCATCTTGATAATTTGATCATGCTGCCGCAGAGACTGCCGTCGACTAACCTGAAGTTAAACGCGAAGAAGAGCCAGCTCTTCCGCAAGGGAGTCAACTACCTGAGCTGCATAGTCGCAAAAACCGGAGTGGCCACAGCCAGGGAGAAGACACAGGCCGTAGGATTTTGTCCTCTGCCAAAGGATAAGAGAGAATTATGCAGTTTTCTGGGGCTTTGAATCTATTACCGCCATTTCGTAAAGGATTTCTCCAACATCTCCAAACCCTCACCCGCCTAACAGAAGAACACCAGTCATATGTGAAGATGGAGGACACCAAAAACGCTTTCCAACCGCTGAAGAAGAAACTTTGTGGTGCTCCTGTTTTGGGATTTTCACAAACAGGCATCGCCTTCTTTGTGGACACTGACGCCAGCGACCATGGCATTGTAGGTGTCCTATCCCAAGTTCAGGCCGGCCACTAGTGGGTGATAACTTGCTACAGCTAGGGGCTGTCCAATGCAGGGGAGAGCTACTGCATCACACGATGTGAGCTCCTGTCGACAGTAAAGACCCCGGAGCCCTTCCGCTAGTACTTGTACGGCCAGCCACTCCACCTGAGGTCTGACCACTCCGCCCTAACCTTGCTAATTAGTTTTAGGGACCTGGCAGGTCAGACAGCCCGTTGGGTCTAGAGACTGCAGGAGGAGGACTTCACCTCGAAACATCATAGAGAGAAGAGCCACGCCAACGCAGTCGACAGATCCCGAAGATCCTGCCCGGAAGAGTGCGACCAGTGCATAAGAGTGGAAGAGAAGGAGCGTGCCGCAGCTGCCAGAGTGGTCACGGCAGTGGCTGCAGATGGCTGGGATAGCGCAGGCCTGAGGTGGGAGCAGCTGGCGAACGCCGAATTGAGGCCACTCTTGAGAGAAATGGAGACAGTGCAAGACCAACTTGGTAGGGCTTCGCACCCGAAAGCGCTACGTACAATCGTACTGGGTCCAATGGGATATGCTGAAGTTCAAAGTGTTCATGCTGTTCTGGGAATAGAAATCATCCGATGGGAAGTCGCATAGAGTACAGATGGTACTTCCACGGAGGAAGGTCCCGAAAGTCTTGGAGGAAGTGCACGCCGGTACTTCAGGAGGACACTTGGGGCTAAGCCGAACGATCGGCAAACTCCAATAGCACTACTACTGGCGGAGACTCCGATCAGATTCTGAGAAATGGCGCCGTCAACGTCACGTGTGCGCGACGTATCTCGGATCCAAAACCATGAACCAGAGTTGCCTGCAGGATTAAAACGTTTGAGTGCCATTCGCACGGATCGCTCTCGACATAGCTGGTCCATTCCCAGTGCTCGACCGAGGCAACAAGTACCTGATGATGGTCGTGGACTACTTCACCAAGCGGCCGGAGGTGTATGCCATCCCGAACAAGGAGGCAAAAAGAATCACAGACTGCCTCGTGAAGGAAGTGTTCTGCCGATTTCGGGTGCCGTTAGAGCTCCTCAGCGACCAGGGCACCAATTTTGAATCTCACCTAATGAAGGAGACACTGGAAAGACTGGAGGTTTAGCAGCACCCGCCACAATACCTCTACATCCCCAGTTGGTCGGCACGATTGAGGGGGCCCTTCTCGGTAGCGTAGATTACAGCGTACCTGCCTGACGTTCAAGAGGTCCCGAGTTCGAATCTTAGTCAGGGTGAGTTATCTGTATAAGGTTATTCCGGTGTTTTCCCTTATACATATAGACGAATGTCGGGTAGCTCTAAGCTCCATGGGCCCTGGACATATTTAAGCAGCGCTTTACACATTTCATTCACCGCCTGATATGACTTAACGTTGGAGGACGTAACGTTTAAACACACGGTCGAGAGATACATCGAGACCCTAGAAGAACATCTGAGGAAGGTCGTGGCCAGCTATCAGTGAGACTGGTACATCAAGGTGCCAATGTTCTTGCTCCCATCGTTCAATACACGACACGTTTGGGATGACGCAATAGAGCTTAATGATCGGCCGAGAGCTACGCCTCCTTTGTGGCCTGGCTTTTGGGAGCCTTCCGGAAGCAAAACAGCCAGCAACCGAGTATGTAGAGAGCTTTGTGGATCATCGTCACGATAAGCATGAAATGCCTCGTCAGAAAATCCAGATGGCAAGGGAGCGCATGAAGATCTGGTACGACACGCTAGTCAACAACCCAGTATTCCAGCAAGTCGACCTGCTCTGGATAAACCGCCCTAGTTGGAGCAAGGGACGCTGCCCGAAAGCTCAGAAACCATGGCAAGGACCTATCGGGTGGTAAAGAGTGTTAACGACGTGGTCTACCACATCCAGAGCGTGTGCAGTACAAAGATGTTGGTGGCACACCTGGATCGTTCGTCCCGCTATAATGGTGCTGTGCGGAAAATTCCTGAGTAGTTCACATATGTAAATATATTGATCATTAATAGACACAAGTATCAACAAAATAGTAATAGTTTCACTGCAAATTTATTTATCAATATTTCATAGCAGCAGCACAAATCTGGCAGGCTGTTTGGAACAGCCCGAAGGGTGGTCAAATCGTGTACCTGCTCTGGGAAGAGCTTAACCACGTAGTGGCGGGATGTGGATTTTGCAGAATGACGGGTGTATTTTAAGTGGGGTTAATTGGATATTTCATAGATGAATAACTGGTCAAAATAAATACAGTTTCACAGACTTGCTTTTTACACTGCATTATTTATATTTTTGAAGTTATCGTTGAATTTACTGAAGCTGCTGTTTGTTTTAAAGAGATAACGAACAATTAAATCCAAGGAATATGTAAAGTACATACTTATAATATGTTGTAAAACTTGGTAAATAAATACACATAATCCATCTCAGAATAAGATATTACCTGTGGCGCTATCTCTCGACAGAGATGTTTGCAAACTTTTGAAGCTAAAGAAGTTTTATTTCAATAAAGGACGTTAGAGGCATCAGGCAGATTAACCGTTTAATTTAACAACTATTATTTCGTAATAATGGCCTAGGCATTGTATTAAAATAGCATAACTTTGTATCTGATGAGGACAATTTGGTTTTGTTTCATCAGTCAATGTTAATGCACTACTACTATTCCTTGGAAGGCAAATATCAGTGAATTATTTTAAATAGTATCCCAGATAATAGGTCATCGGTTAGCATTGTGTAGATAAGGATTAAGTCCGTTGCATTTTCCTAGATCTATGAGAAAACATGCAATAAAATAATTTGTACAAGTGTTTGTCTTGATTAACATGAAGTAGTTAGAGCGATAAGCGTTTGTACAAGATTAGAGAACGCTAAATGTGTACATTTATATAAATAAAATAATACTTTCTTAAATTCCATTCTTATACCTAAAATATTATTCTATTAAATAATAAAACTTACTTCCGCTAAACGTTACGAGAATCTTTAATTACAATATAACGTATTAATAAAATATAAATTATACATTTTATTTTATGATTTTATGATTTCATTACTTGCAGCATTCAAATGAGAATACACTAACACTTGCATTCAGTATTATCAAAGTTCCTCACAGTCTTACACGTTCTTACAAAACGTTTACTAAGCAAATATATGACCATTGGATTCCTCTGTACTAGGGCGTGGCACTGGGTTCGACCCCGCACACATTTAAACCTCGGTGATCTTCCCCTGGACAGTGGTGCTACAAAAATGTCTAGGTGAATGTTTGATGCCCACAAATGTCATAACCTTATACTACTATAACCTTATACTACTATTAGACACAGGCCCTTGTTCTGAAAATGATTGTTTTGAATTCTGGTAGTCTCAAAATGTCTATTTCTATTCAAATCTAAGTACAGAATCACTAACTTCTCTAACTATTAAATATATTATAAAGAAAGTGAAAACTATTTTTGCATTCAAAATACACTTCAGTTTCTTAATTTTGGATATAGAGCAATATCTGCGCTATTTATTAGGTACGAGGGTCCTTCAATGAATACCCGAAGTGATTTAATTGAATTTTAATAAACCGCCCTGGAGCGCCATGGCTGCTATTGATGGAATGACGAATCCTTCCTCTAGCAGTCGTGTGAGTCTCAGTCATGCAGAGTCAATCAGTTAGGAGTTAGAGAGCCAGTTGGGAGTGTCAAGAATGGCTCGGAAGTTTACGACGATTTATTTATTCTTTTTTGTAATTTACGTCCTCCAACGTTGTCATATCGGACGGTGAATGTACTGGGTGAAACGATATTCAAATGAGTCCAGCTTCCATGGAGCTTAAAGTTACTCGACATTCATCTTGAACGATAAGGGAAAACCCCGGGAAAAACCTTATCCAGGTAACTCACCCTGACCGAGATTCGAACTCGGGGCCTCTTGAACGTGTGGCAGACATGCCACCATCTACGCTACCGAGGCGGGCCAGGAAGTTCACGACGGGAGTCAGACTTTCTGAATAGGGTCATCACTGGTGACGAGAGTTTGTTCCACCATTACGACCAGTTAACAAAACAGGAGAGTTCGCAGTGGAAATATTCATCGAGCCCTAGGCCTAAGAAAGCAAAAGTTCAGAAAAGTGCAGGAAAGATCATGCATCTCGTATTCTTTGACAAACAGGGCATTCTGTATGATCATGTTTTAACTAATCAACGCACAGTAACTGGTGCTTACTACTGTGACGTACTCAAGGGACCACTGAAGATAAAGAATCGCCGAAAAGCAACCAGATCTCGCAAGGCGAGGATGGATCTTGCATCAGGACAATGCTCCTGCTCATCGATCTCATGCAACTCAAGATGTCATCTCAGAAATGGGCATTGAGGGCATGCCTCATCTACTTTATTCTCCTGATCTCACATCATGCGATGTTCACCTCTTCCCTCTTCCCAGTATATTACACAGCGATAAGTTAGTGAATGTACTCTGCAGTCGTAGTAACGACATATCAGCAAACCTTTATTCAAAGTTGTGTGAATAAACAGCATTTAAAGGAAAGTTCTGGTTTTTCTGTGCAAAACCCACGCATACCCAGAGTTTAAGATCTATGCGGAGCAGCTGAGGAAAATAAAACAACGAGAAGCAGGATTTCGCTCGTAATAGTGAAATCGGACGTGGAGTCATAGTATTCCACATTCTACCAAGCAGCGACGAGACGACAGATCAACCACGTGTTTGTTTAATAGCCGCTGCATATGGCGCACCAACTGGGGCCCGAACTGCAGTAAAACCAGACTACAGTGGAGCTGAACATCAGAGCAGCAGATTAGCAGACAACGAGGCAACCAGGACCACGAGGACCAAGAGGATCCACAACAGCAGAGGCAGGCAGCAGATAAAAGGTACTGAGTAAAAGAACTTTTATATATATATTCCAGTGATACATGTATTTGAGAAGTGGAAAAATGTTAGAGCAGGCTGATGTAAATATGGATGTTCAGGAGGGTGATGTAAATAGTGATTTGTGTAATGTAGAAAATGTAGGTGATAGGAATGTGCAAAGCAATGTAGAACAGTTAGGGGAAAGTAATGTAGGCAGAGAAGATTCAACTCAGCGTAGTACTATGAACAATCAGGTGTTGGAGTCACTTGTTGCACTGATACACGGCTTCGGTGAAAAATTAGAAAATAGTCAGAAAGAGTTAAGGGAGGAGATGAAGGCTAGTAGGGAAGATACAGGAAAATTAGAGAATAACTTCAGGGAAGAGATGAAGGATAGTAGGGAAGATATAGGTAAATTAGAGAATAACTTCAGGGAAGAGATGAAGGCTAGTATGGAAGATATAGGAAAATTAGAGAATAACTTCAGGGAGGAAATGAAAATTAGTAGTAAGAATATAATATAAAATCAACAGAAAGTTCTAGAAAGTTTTAGGGACGAGGTTACGAGTGAAATTGAAAACGTAAGATTGTAGGTTTGGGAAAATCATGAGCAGATTAGGGAGGAAATAAAAATTGTAAAACAAGATAGTAATACAGGAATTGGTGAAGAACTTAGAAGTGTTAGACTAGAGGTTAGTTCAAGGCTAGAGAAGGAACATAGAAAGCTCAGGGAAGAAATAAGTCAAGAATTAACAAAAGAAAGGGAAGCTATAGGTAAAACGTTAGAAGTACATCAAAAGAGGTTAGGAGTTTCGGAAAAAGAGAATAGAAGATTAACAGTAGGAATGGACGAAGTTGGTGACAAGATTAAAGAGTTGCTTGAAAGGGTAAGCATCTCAGATAACAGTAGTAATTCAGCTAGTAGTATAAGTGGTGAGACAGCGAGGAACGAGGCAACGCGAAATGCGTCAGCTGACATTCCTATGCTAAACTTAGGTCCCAGTACTTCAGGTAGTAACAACCAGAATAGAATGAGAAATGGCGGTTCAAATGTACCATGGCCTAACCATATTCTCAGTGAGATATCTCCACCAATATTTCAAGACGAAGATTCTGACGATCCAAAAACGTTCATTTATAATCTGCAGGAATATTTTATTGTGAAGGGCATACCGGAAGAATATAAAATGACGATAGTACGCAAATGTTTCAAGGGTAACGCTTCGAATTGGCTGGAATTATCTGTAGGGCTAGAACAAAATTATGAAACTTTTAGGCACATATTTTTGAATCGGTACTGCGGTGCAACTCGACAGGCAAGCATTAGGGCAGAATTAAGTAATGGAAAATATAACGCACGAAAGGATGGCTCAATGGTGAATTATTTCATGGGAGTAGCCAGAAGATCCCGAATGATTGAACCACCCCTACCCGAATGTGAACTGATTAATCAGATGACCAATCACTTTCCGGAAACAATTCAAGATTATTTAATTATTGTTAGACCAGTCACGATTGCCGCGATGATAGACTTCTTGACTGCGTTAGAAAGACACAAAATCCAGAATGATGCAAGTAATGAGAAAGGTTTTACAAAATACGAGAAAAGTCCTAGAAAGTCTTTCGGGCAGGCGGCACAGATAGGAAACGGTAGAAATTATGATACACGAGAAAGGTATCATGGTCGAGTACCGAAAAGTGCTAGTAATTTTGATAGTAGAAGAAGAAACCATTTCGATAATAACCATAGGGGAAGATATGAGACATTTCAAAGAGGACGAAATGCACAAGTAAATTTCATGCAGGCGAGATTTTCGAGAGATAGGGGGGGCAATTGCCCAGATACAGGCTTTATTCCGGAGAGATTTGTAACGAAAATCACAGCCATGAAAGTATATATAGACCTCATTCCCCTAGGCAAGAAGAGAGAACTAGAAGTGGTAGAAATTCACCGTGTCGGGAAGACAGGATAGACGCTATTAAAACTACCTATCAATGGATGGCAAGCAGAAGTGACCAGGAAGCGAACCCGGGACCTTCGATTAATGTTAATAATGGAACAGCAGCAATCAGCAAGGCAACGGAAAACTTCGCACCCAATGAAGCTCGCCTTCAGTGAGGATTGGGAAGTATCTCTATTCTGATGAGTACACGCAAAGTAGGGTCCAGAGAAGGCAAATGTTGATAGAATGGCATAAGGAGGGAACGAATAAAATAGAAGATAAAATTCTAACAGATTCACCAAAAATAAAAGTCAGCATTAGTGGGAAACAGTTTTCTGCAGTTGTAGATACGGGCGCGAACACCACTGTATGTTCTCAAAATTTTTACGAAGGTTTGTTGAGTAGCGGTTTGAAAGTAATGTCCTTGCCAGTACACGGAGTATACTGCTCAGTTACTGTGGGCAAGAGAAAGGAGAGGGTAAAATTCCAGGTTATGGTGGATACCAAAATTTGTGAAAAATGTATTAGCTTATTATTTTTAGTTGTACCTAGGTTGGTCACGGATCTTATAATTGGATGTGATAGTTTATATGCTTGGAACGCTGTTGTAAATTTTGAACATAGAATTTTGAAAATTGACGCGGAACAAGACACCATCGTCGTACCTTTCTTAGAAGAGAGTAATTCAGGTGTAATTGCACGGGATAAAATAGAGGAAGAAATTCAAGAGGAAACATTCTTCGTAGAGGTAATAAATATTGGGGCAATGGAATTAGCAGACGTGAAGTTAGAAAAATACTATGAAGACCGCGTGGAAAACGTCCCTTACGAAAGATATGATGATCGAAGTGATTATGTTGAAGAAATGGGGAGTAAAAAGTATCCCAGATTATACTCGAATGATAGGAAAATAACAGTGAACGACGAGGTGAATGACCGTATCGAATTAGAAAATTTATTAAGAGAGCGCGTAAACCAAGCGTGTAGGCTGAGTGAAAAGCAGATACGTGATCTATGGGAAATTCTTATGGAAAACAGAGAAGTGTTCTCCGAGAAGCCTGGAAGGTGCATTAATTATACTCATTCCTTCGAGGTGACTGATATAAAACCCTACTCCCATAAAGCTCGAGCGATACCGTATGCAATTAGAAACGAAGTGAACAAAGTGATACAAACTATGCTATCAGACGGCGTAATTGAAATTTCTACATCCGAATACATTAACCCATTATGCATAGTACACAAAAGCAATGGGAAGGTTAGAGTTACGCTAGACGCAAGGAAGTTAAATACACACTGTAAGCCTGATAGATTTCGACCCGAAAGTGTGGAGGTGATTTTGACCAACTTCGTAAAGGAAAGTTCTTTTCGGCGCTAGATTTAACGTCATCTTTCTGGCAAATACCGCTGAGGAAAATCTGAGAAAATTTACTGCTATTTTGCACTCTGGTGTGCTTTATCAATTTAATGTTTGTGCCTTCGGGTTGAAGAACAGTGGAAGCGCATTGTTAAGGGCTTTATATGAAGTTTTCGGAGAAACACTAAAGAAATTTGTAGCTCAATATGTTGACTTCATCGTATTTTCCGACAGTGTTGAAGATCAGCCTGAACATTGAAGGTATGTCCTAAGAAAACTTAAAGAAGCTAGCATGACAGTTAAACCCAGCAAAACAGCGTTTTTTATTGGACAGACTGAATTCTTGGGATATATTATTTATGAAGAAGGGATTCGACCGAACCCGGCTGGAATAGAAAGCATTAATAAGATTCCTGCGCCAAGAAATATAAAACAGCTCAGGAGATTTTTAGGAATACTCAACTACCAGTTTCGATTTATAGTCGATTTTGTGTCAGTAGTAACCCCGTTGCGAGAATTGTTAAAAAAAGGATGGGAAATGGAGATGGGGAATGGTACAAGAGGAAGCTTTTGCACAAGTTAAAAGGTTGTCCGCGGCCGCCATTTTATTAGAGAAACCAAGGGAAGACTTACCGTACATAATTTATACTGATGCATCAGGTAAAGGATATGGAGCTATTTTGACTCAGAAAGATGAAAATGAGCACAGTCACTTAATCGCAGTAGCCTCGAGAAGCATTTCTAGAACAGAGTCGTTAGCGTGTATTACTGAAAAGGAAATCGGAGCCATATTCTACGCATTGACGAAATTTAGGGAATATATTTACAACCAACGCGTCACAGAAGTATATTAATATGTGTTATTTTTTTAGGTTCTGATTTAAATTCATTTACTTTTTATTTAAAATTAATTTTTATTGCTTTTATACACTGACCACGAAAGTTTGGCTTTCATGAATACGTGTAAACTGACCAACACTCGAATTTCCAGGTATATCCATGAAATTACATCTCACAAGATAGAAATAAAACATATACCTGGAAATCAAAACATTTTCAGTAACTTGTTGTCGAGAATGAAAGAGAAACAGTCAATACCCTGATACCATTAATGATACGAAGCAAAATGTGACAGTTTTATACTTAGATACGATAGAGGGACGGGGATTATCGAAACAGTTGAAAAATATAGCAAAATTACAGAGCGAGGATGAAGAACTTAAGAAGCAATTAATGACCGCCAAGCCCATTACGGAAACTACGTCGGAGACTGTAGGAATATATGAAGGGAAACTGTATAAGTTATATGGCAGGATAGAACCAAAATGGAAAGTAGTTATTCCCCAGTCTTTACACCATAATTTGATCCTTGCATATCATAAGTCTCTAGCGCATATGAGAAGTGATAGGCTGATTTTAGAGATAAGCGAGCATTTTTATATCAAGCGCCTGGCAAGAAAAGTCCGGAAAGTGTGTTCGACGTGCGAGCTTTATCACAGGGCCAAGCCTTTAAATGTAAAATATAATACTGAACCGCAAGCGATTATACGAGACCGGAAGAACGCTTTAGTTACCGCCGATGCTCATGGAGAAATGCAGAAGGGTCAATTTGGGTGCCGATATATTTTCGTGTAATATGATGTATTCAGTAAATTTGTTAAAATTTATCGAGTGAGAAACATTACAAGCAAAGCTTGTGTGAGCAAAATAGTCAATGACTACATACCTAAGTACGGAGAGATCGAGGCAGTGTTGACATATAACGTGACCGTACATCGCAGCAAAGTATTCAGGGAGACATTAAATGATCGTAATACTAAACTACATCATTGTTCTTCTTATTTTCCTTCTGGAAAACCTGCAGAGCGCATTTTGAAAGATATAGGGATATATTTTCAGGTACTCACTCACCATAATCACAAGAATTGGGTGAAATATTGTGCGGTGATTGAAAAGACACTGAATAATACTATTAACCTGACAACAGGCTTCACACCGATACAATTAATGCTGGGAATTTAACCAGAATTATTATTTAAAGAAATTCCTAAAACCATCCAGGAAAACGATAATATTTTGTCGGAAGAGCAAAGGGCGAAAATTGCTTTCGAGAGGTTGAAAGATAAAGCAGAGAAGAGAAAGACAAGGGTAAAGAAACGAAAGCATAAATGGGAGCCGAATATAGGTGATCTCGTCCTCGCAAGAGACCATAAATTATCAAGTGCCCTCAAAGGAAGAAACCATAGGTTAGAGTTCTTATATAAAGGTCCTGCAATAATTACAGCCAAATTCGGGGAGAACACGTATGAATTAGTTGATAGAAAAACCAAGAAATATATTGGACGGTGGCACAAACAACTGATAAGACCGTTTAGATAAATATAAAGTAATTCCAGTGAAATGTAAACGGTAAACTCACTGAGATTGGTTAGAACATAAGAATACGGACCGAATTAGGTTAAGATGAAAGAAATGGAATTATTAATAATAACATAATGTTATTACCATAACAATAAGCAAAATACTCGTGTGATAACAAAAGTGAAAAAAGGGACGTGAGAAAAAGATCGTGTTTCTATGAGACGAGACTAAAACTATATTAACCAGCAAAGACTCTTGCAACATATTATATAGAAGCAGAATAGATGAAAAAAATGTAAATATTAGTATTTAAGAGACGATAACAGCAATGGAGATATGATTGTAGGAATAGAAAAGGGTATAAGAAGGTACATTTATTGTTGTCAAGTGTATCGTTGTTCATTTTCACTATGTAAAGGGTAATATATATATTCAATCGATGTGACAGGGAGATCACCACTATGCCAGAATTGTAAATAATAACAAATTGTGAAATTTTATGTAATTACCGCAAGGTTTTCCGATCGTTCGTGGAATTTTATCGAAAATATTTAATTTCGGGCAAGACATAAAAATTGCAATATTATGGAATAATATGACAAGGTTTATGGGGGGCATTTGAAGCCGAAACTGTAAATACTCAGAATATTGAAATAATATAATTTGTAAATCAGTCCATGTTAAAAAGGTACATCTAGTGTTTGCTTAGTTTGGTTCTAAAAGTGTCAGTACGAGATGAAAATGTTCAAGCAGGTAGTAGGGGCCAGCGGCCAGGTACTTTAGCATTCCCCGAGAGCAGGTTTCCCGGAAAACTGCTCTGCAAAACCTGATCGATTAAGAAAAGTGAAAGGGCGCTCACTTGGCGTGGTGACGCTAAGATTCGCGCTGAAACTGGTAGAGGAAGAGAGGGACACTTGCGTAGCAACTCTCGTCGAAGGAGGTTGTTCCAGTGGCTGTTGGATGTCACTGACCGACAGTATATTACACTGCGATAGGTTAGTGAATTTACTCTGCAGCCGTAGTAACGACATATCCGCAAACCTTTATTCAAAGTTGTGTGAATTAACAGCATTTAAAGGAAAGCTCTGGTTTTTCTGTGCAAAAGCCACGCATATCCAGAGTTTAAGATCTATGCGGAGTAGCTGAGGAAAGTAAAACAACGAGAAGCAGCATTTCGCTCGTAATAGCGTAACCGAACGTGGAGTCATAGTATTCCACATTCTACCAAGCAGTGACGAGACGACAGATCAACCACGTGTTTGTTTAATAGCCGCTGCAATTTACATTGTCATATTAACTAAGGACAGCCTCGGTATAAGCAGAACCGTTATAACCAATTTTGGAAAGTTGAAAATGTTGGATGTAAAGATTGGGTGGGGTCAGCGATTCGCCAAACTGGTATTGTACAACTTTTCGTGTTTGGGTTATACTGTTCACACACACACACACACACACACACACACACACACACACACACACACACACACACACACACACACACACACACACACACACACACACACACACACGCTCGCTCGCGGAGCATTTTTAAAAATAATTTGTTCTAGATTAAATGCGATATAATGCAACAGTGTAGATTTGCATGTGGGAGAGTTAGTGCTATATCCTGACATTTGAATCGGTGCACGTCATTCAGGTCTAAGTGCCTGATGGGATGGTGATCCCCTTGCAGTAATTAATTGCTGGTTGAATCCCTCCATGTTAGTGCAATATAGCGTCATTGCCACATAAACCTCCAGGGTCCAAACTCAACTACAAATTACATTATTTGTTGCAAAATCCAAAGTTCTCGAGCTGCCCCTCTACAAAATCTTATTGGTTAATATACAGAAATTAGAGAGAAGCAGTCCTAGTTTAATTTACACTACAGCATATTTGCTCACAAGCGTGAAGAGCAAATTCCCTTCTCTCCCTTTGCGGAAGAAGTCATGTTATGAATATTTACACTTGAAAAATGCCATCACCGTCCGCCGGGTGTGAAATCACGACCTCACGAATCCTGTTATCCCATGACTACTGAGACCAACATTCAATTCGTTCCATCACCAAAGGCTACTTATAAATTATGTGGCACTTTCAGAACTTAAGATGCTGTCTGTAAAATGGTTTAGGGAAGACTTTATTGAGCTTCTAAACGAATTGTTTATAAAAATTCGATATTGTGACCTTGTGGGTTCGTGAAATTAAAAGTCCAATTGCACAAACTCAAAATGTTCTCTATTTCCACCGTGTTACAGTTGGAACACTTGCCGATTACATAGAATTATGTAGCGCACACAATTACAATTCACCAGTTCATCTGTCACAGATCCATACTGCACTCGCAATTACGTACAACTTCTCCGATGCACGTACACAGTCTTCCAGTCCGTTCACTAGCAGGGCGGTCCCTCGGCTGCTTGCCAAGAACTGACTTTGACTCGCCCAGTGCAGGCCTTATATAGTGGTATCTCTGTTTCTGGAAGTCTCGCGGTACACTGAATCATCCCGACTGTTCCAGATGTCAGGGAGGGGGAATCAGATGGCTAGTGATGTTTTTCCAACCATTCCCCTCGTTAGTGCTACAAGATAAATGGGTAGGCGTGGGCTTAATACCTACTGTCGCCCTCCGAGCCGCTAGCTGGTCGGGCTTTCCGATAATTAGGTGACAATATTTTTATTACTTTAAGGACCTTGCCAGTCGTTCCCTCAGACTAAAGCAGTTATAATTATTTATCATACGTAATCACTTTGAAAAATTTAGAGTGTACTTTTAATTAGCCGTGCCCTGCTGCTAATTTAACCACACAAAAATATTACACTATTCTTAAAAAGAAAAGCTAGTTCTACAATCCAATGTATTCTTAATGTCCAGTTTTTATTCAGATTACTATGGACATACATTTTACTATACATATACAGTAAACAAAAGATAAACAAAAAAGATAAACAAACGTACTGTGTCCAAGTCTAAAAATTATAAATACTGAAGTCTGAAACAAGGACAGAGATATTCACTTTATATTACATTTAAACGCAGAGAAATTCATGTCCATGGTGAGACTTTGTTATTGATACGGTAATTATAGACACGTGAGATTAATATTTTATAAATATATGTGAAAATCAACGCATAATGTATAAACTGTCAGGTAGCAAAAACTGATTATTCAACTTTCATTTGAAGGAAAAGCTATAAATAAGAAATACATTACGTCAAAGAGTACCAAGAGTTCACGTCTTTTCAAAAAATGCACTGAGGCTTTGTTCTGAAAAGTAGAAATAGAACAGAATTTGGCATCACACACATTAAGTATAACGGTTCAGATGCGAATAAGAGGCTTAAAATTTGACAACACATAAATCCAGAGCGATCCATATAAACCTGAACCATTTCAATAGGCCATAACGTTTGAACCAATAATAGGACACGCGTGAACTTTGGCAGAATATAAAACACAATTGGGAGATTACGCTACACTATTTACATCTCAGAGAAAATGCTGGAAGTTTCCTCCGGCAGAACAGCCGACCAGCAGACCAGCAGAAGAGTTGAGTCGTCCAGTTTCACCTGGACGGACCGGTTTCGCCCGGCACCTAGCCGCTTAGTGCGGCTGTATCTGAGCAGTATAGAAGTTGTTTGCCTCAAGCGTTTGTGTCAGGGCATGGGTTTCTCTGATCAATTGGGTTAAGCCGCTCATGCTACCGCTTGGGGTATGTTTTCCCAAGGCCACCTTTTCCCGAACTCCCCGCTTGAAGGAGGTCAGAGTGCAAACAGCACGATCAGAGGGGGTAGGAAACTGTGTGAGAGTATTATCTAGACCCATTTCAGGTTCTGGGGTTTATGGTGGGACGGAGAGAACCCCTCCAGGCTAATAGCCCATGGCGTTCTTGGGGAGTTTTTATCTCCTCCTCCTGCGAGGAGCTCTGTGGTCATACCGACCCAAAGTGTTGACCAGCTACGTGGAATGGGTAGACAGTTTTTGGTGGAGGGTTTGAGATCTCTCTCTTACCTTGTCCACTATGTAAGGGATTTGGGAGTGTTCGTGTATGATATGAGTAGGGAATCTACGCCCAGTACCGTAGATCATCCTTAACGCCCGATTCTGCATGATCTGTAGTTTGCGGATGCTGGTCGGAGCCGCCAATCCCCAGACCTCGCAGCCGTACAGAATCATGGGTGGAATAATCGCTCGGTACAGGCGTAGTTTGAGGTGAGCAGACATCTTGGATTTGAAGATGAGGTACAACTGCCTGAGTGCGAAATAGCCTAGACCCGCCTTGGCCCTGACATAGGGAGTGAAGTTTAGCCCGCAATCAAGCAGGACACCCAGGTATTTAGCCGAGGTAATCCAAGGGATTTGCCTCTGCCTCAGCCTCAGTGTTCCCGTCGGTTGCCAGCGTCGGACCTTAGCCAGTAGAAGAGCAGATCACTTCCGTGGACTAATTGCCATCCTCCAGCATCTATGCATGTTTGTACTCGCCTCACCGTATCCTCTGAAGCTTTACGGAGATGATATAGAATCGAGAGGAGGTCCTCACGTACCCTGAGGGTTCACATATGGTCAAAATATGTATTTACGTGGTAAATCTATAAATGCATGTTTATTAAGTGTTTATCCAACTTCAGTGTTTATTATTACTGTATGTGCATATTTTGAAATAGCTGTGTTGCTTAACTCGGAATATATTGTTTGACATGTTGCAGTCCGGACCTGGCAGCTCTAGAGGCCCGACAGGCACAGGGCTCGCGATCAGTGGTGCCATCTAGCTGCGGAATGGAGAACTTGTGTAATGTTGACACTGTAAAGCGCCAAGCTTCTCTCACTGCTGGTGAAGACATAAAGATTGTTATCCACGATGTTGACTCCGAATCCAACTTCGGCGAGTTCCTTTTATTGTGAATGCAAGTCAATGGAACAATATAGATACATTATCTCAGCAAAGCTCACGATATGTTTTTATTTAGGTAATTTATGTGTGCTTTAACAAGATCTACATTTTTTTTGCAGAACTTCTGATATTTGGTTATATTTTACTTTTACAAGTACAATAAACAAATTCAAGATTTCGACTTCATTTTTCATAAAAAATACCTTTAAAATTCGGAAATGTAGTGAAAATTGCTTTAGGAATTTTTCAGGAAATTAAAAATTTTGCATCAACTTTCGATGTATTAAAGGATAATTTGGAATGTAGCAACTTATTTTTCCAGGGAGTCTCAAAACAAGTATTTCTGCTGCTTTCGACATAGAATTTTAGGGTGAACTACAATACCTAATCTATTTGCTGTGAGTACCTAATGCAGAAACCTAAATCAAATTTCTGAGAATACGATCTTTTGTGGTAAGAAGCGTTTTAGATGATACCCTTTATCAATAAATAAGATATATACTTAATAAATTTATGTCTTGAAATCATGATGGAGTTAAAATCCTTTATTAAATTATTAATAGAGCCCGGATTTTGCTGAAAAGTCATCTTTTCTCTGAGTAGTCACAGACGATGCTTATTGGAAATTAAGTGTATTCTGGAAAAATACGTTAAATATATATGGTTTTATAGGTAATCAAAATGCACGTTTCTCGCATTTATATAATAAGGTCATTTTTCTACATTTAGATGCTTTTTCCGGTCATTTTCTTTCTTTTTCACGAATTTATAGGGCATTTTCTGCTGTAGCCCGCATTAGGGAGGACTGGTTTCGATACCCGTTTTGGACCTGACCCTGACCTATGGGCTATTTGGAGAGTTTTAAAATAATCTGCGGTTGAATGTTCATTGATATAATAATTTTTATTATATAGTAACTTTGTAAGTGTGGTAAACATGTAATTAACACAGGTCAGCAATCTAACAGTGCTGGTGAATTTTTGACGCATCAATTCGAGGAATCGCCGATTTCATCATGCAGTATACGTGGATTGCATCAGTCAGGACTTAATGAGCTAGAAGTGTCGCAGTAAGGAGAGTAGTTTGTGAGGTGTGTAAATTTTTTGTTTTGTGGAATTGAAATGCCGAAACAAAATCAGTCAACTGCGTCCCGTTTTGAACAGTATGTTTCAGGGTTTGGCGGAAACTTATTCTCTACTGATGGAACTGTGTTGTTCTGTCAAGCATGCGAAATTAAATTCGCTGCAGACAAACGGTTCACCGTACAACATGTTGGGCTCCAAAAACATTTCACATTTTAAAATGTGAAAAAAGACAACTGTCTCAGTTACAGTTGAAAGAAAAGGCTTCACCGTCAAGTAACAAATCATCTTAATTTTATAAAGTATTGCGTGAAGTGTTTGTTAGAGAAAATATTCCGCTATAAAAGTTAAGTAATTCCAAATTACCAGATTTTCTTTAACATCACACAGGTCATTCAATTCCAGATTAATCAATTTTGCGTAAAAGTTTCGTACAAAAATGTTATGAAGACACGTTAACCGAATACGTGAATATGTGAATGGGAAAAAATGTATGTATCAATTGTTGACAAAGGCGATTTAGAGGGGCGACATGTAGCCAATGTACTGATAAGTACGCTAGAAACTACTAGTACCGGACAAATGTTTCTTCTGACCTCAGAGGTTATGGAAGCCGTTAAAGACTCTCAGATATGCAAACTGTTCGCTAAATCCATGTGCTTATTGTGGCCTAGTGGAATACAGAATGACAACGTGATGCTCTTCATAACAGACGCGGCGCCCTACATGTTAAAGGCGGCAAAATCGATTCAATCATTTTACATTGAGATGGTGCATGTTATTTGTTTGCTCATGCTTTTCATCGAACTGCGGAACAGGTCAGATCAACACTAATTTCCAGAGTAAAGAAAATATTTCTGAAAGCGCCACCCCGAACTATGTATTTCAAAGAAAAAGACCCTAATATAGCTTTGCCCCCGGCACCAATTTTAACACGTTGGGATACATGTTTAACTGCATGTATATACTACAGTGACAATTTTCAAATAGTGAGAGAAGTAGTGAATGGTTTCGTTAGGGTAAATTCTAAGGCAATTGAGAGCGCACAGGATCTGTTTTCTGATACTCAAATCCAAGGTAAATTAGCTTTCATTAAATAAAAATTTGCATTTTTGACGGATACCATAACTCGCCTTGAAGAACGTAGCATGACATTGGATAAGTCGATTGAGTTAGTGAGGATTGCGGCAGAGAGGATACAAAATGTAAAAGGTGAGATTTGTGACAAAATTAGACAGACACTAAAATCAGTGTTGGACAAAAGTAAAGAATACCAGTTTGTCAGACTTCCAATATATTGTCAGGAAAATCCTTCAGAACCGATACTTTTAACAGGGTTTAACAGGCAGTGGCATGGTGGTTTTCAAAACACATGTGGAAGTGGAGAGAAGGTTCTCAAAGTATAAAACGGTTTTAACCGTTCCATTACTTTTGGTAACTTGAAGATGACCATGGTGGTGCACTGCAGCGCTAAGTTTTGGCTAATGGGTAGAATAACGTATTATTTCATATTTTATAAAATTGAAAATGACCTGATGAATTTAGAATTTATTTAGTAGCAATAATTGCATTATTTACTAAGAACGTTAATTTTAAAATGTGGTTATTCGAACCATATATTCATTATTTGTCTGTGGCAGTTATAAATTTTAGAATATGAAACAAATTTTTAATTTTCTTAGGTCATTTTTTTATATTTTATGTGCATTTTTAATATTTTAAGGACATTTTACAGCTCATTTTTAGAGCATTTTAGGTCATACTCACACCTTTATTTTTTTCTAAAATATTTTTGTTCTAAATTCTGGAAGTATTATTTCAGTCGGACTCTACCTTTGCAAGCTTTGGCCTACACATGGCTGGTGTTAAAGAACAATGCATGTCCATTAAAACGTTTATTTATGCTGAAATATCGAAATTTAATACAGCACCTCCTCTACTTACCTCACGTAACAAAAAACTGGGTAGAAAATGTCATGTAAAGGACCGATGATCTGGTCTTTTCCTTTCAGTTAAGCTTTTCTATTTCATTATATAAATTTGAAAGGATGCTGTTTTCCTCTATGGCTCAATCTCAGTTAATTCTGTTAATATACTTTCAATCCCTACTTGTTTGTATTTGTAAAATACTTGGCTTTGAACTCCCTATACAAATAGTTCTAGAATGTGAAAATACTATAAAAGGTTTTAAAATTATCGGTGCTATTATAAAATGTAAAATTCTCTTAAAACTATGTAGGCGTTAATTTATAGGAAACGAACATAGAATGTATAAACTCTCACGGGCACAAAGTTGATATTTCGTGTAGTATATAAGAACGGCTGGCATGGCAACTTAGCGGGGAGGTCCGATGCTACAGGGTCGCTCTTAGGAGCTTACACTGAAACCTACTGATAAGAGCCAACAGATACTTGGCGCGAAATGCGACACTAGGCCACAGTGTAAAAGTGGCACCAACCCATGTAGTGGCCATGACCTCCCTTTTGATCAATTTTACAAACATTATTCCTGAGCCATGAATTACTATTCAGACATCTACGGTATGCAGTCGACATTTGTATTACGTGGTTTCATATGTAACGACGGTTTCTTTTTTTTTTATTTTGGTGTTTTGGGAAGTTTATTGGGCTTCTTTTTTTGGCAATGCTATTTTCAGGAGGCCATGTCTACAATAGTGTTGAGTATATCGCGAGCGTATATTACTCGACAAAGCGTTGAGGGGTCTTGACCTTCAAGTGACCAGCGCTGTGATCCTCTCTTATCTGGTCGATTAGAAGAGTGAAAATTCATTAGGTTGCCATATATTAAGCTACGAAACATAAATAGAGCACTTTGAAGCTGTGTCCACCGTGAGAGGTTAGTCAATTATTATACGCGACAGGGGTGCATAACCATAAAAAATAACTTTAATGATTATAAAGACATCATATATGTAGCTGCGCAATTAGTTGTTCTAATGTTTTACAAAGAATGAAAATGAGGCTCAACAGCCCTATCTTCTGTAATTTCCATAACGGTAAAAAGACAAAGAAAACCGACTACACTTTTGTTATTAAATGACTACCACAATTACAGTATTACAGCTAATTTTCTAATGTAGTCAATATGTACAATATGTACAACGGGAATAATTTTTAAAAATGTGATTTACTCAACTAGCAAGCATATCGTCAGCAAAGTTCCGACACTTAAAGATGTCTCACTTTCATTGTCCCTATTATCAACCTCGAGCTCCTTGTTTCAGTAATCCATCCCTTTTAGCAATAAGTATCAGTTCTTTTAGTCTTCTAGTTAAAACAACTGACATTAATGAAAAGGTTTCCTTATGATATAATTTCAGGAAGTGTATGGTCTAAATTTTTGAAGCGTTATCAGTCTGTACAAATACAATTATGTCATAAACAACCTAAATACATAAAAATGTGAAGGTATACAAAGTTATGTGTACATAATTTTAGGCATTATTATGAAATAATATAATATACAGTCTTTTATAAGTTCATTAATGGTAAATCTGACTGAAAATATTAATAAAAATAACGACGATTTTAATGCCCTCTTCTTTCTCCTTGTCAGAATATTCAATCACGTTATATATGATATCGCGCGCCTGCCGATGTATGAGACGTTACTGTCCAGACGGCATGATTATATCTGAACAGAGTGTACATATACTGGACTCGCCGTGTATGTGTGATAAGTAGGGCCCGGATTTTGATGAAAAGTCATCTTTTTTCTGAGTAGTCAGAAACGATGCTTATTTGTAATTAAGTGCATTCTGTAACAATATGGTTGGATCTATATGGTTTGATAGGTCATCAAAATGCATTTTTCTAAATTGTTGTAACAATATTTAGATGCATTTTCCGGTCGTTTTACTTCTTTTTCGCGAATCTATTGGGCATTTTAATCTGCAGCCCACATTCGGGAGGCCCGGATTCGATTCCCGTGGCAGTCCAGACCCTGACCCCTGACCTTGGGCTTTTTGGGTGGTTTTAAAATAATCTGTGATTAAAAGTTCATATCATATAAGCCGATATAGTGTCAGGAGAAAACTTCAGAACTGATATATTTAATAGGCAGTGACATATTGGTTTTCAAATAACATCTGTGGAATTGGAGAGAAGTTTCTCAAAATATAAAACAGTTTTAGCTCACAACCGCCGTTCCTTTACTTTTGAGAACTTTAATATGACCTTACTAAGTAAGGTATGTTTTGGCTAATGGGTACAGTACCTTATCTTTTCTTTTTTTATAAAATTGAAAATGACCTGAATATTTGAAGCAATAGCGGAGCGGAAAAGAAGAATAGGAAGACCTAGGATGGAATGGAGACAATATATGGAAAGAGTGGCAGTCGGACATGGGTCGACATTGAGAGGAATATACAGGTTGGCGCAGGATAGGTTTGAATACAGAAAGTGACTGAAGGATTGCGACGCCTCACTGCAGCAGGGAAAGTAAAAGAAGAAGAAGAAAATGACCTGATGAATTTAGAATTTATTATTTAGCAGCAATAAGTGTATTATTCACTAAGATTGTTAATTTTAAAATGTGGTTATTTGAACCGTATATTCATTACTTGTCTGTGACAGCTATTAATGTATTATTATGAAGGAAATTGTTAGTTTTTGTTAGGTCATTTTTTTTACATTTTATGTGCATTTTTTGTATTTAAGGGTATTTTATAGCTCTTTTTTGAGAATTTTTCAGTTAACAACATCCGGGAGCTACTTACTACATAACAAAACCTTTAAGAGAGAAATCTTTAAAAGACAATAAAAAAATCAAACATAAAGGTATAATTATTTACCAAGTGGCCCAACTCCCCTGTCTTTCACGTAAGCAGATCTCCCTTGTTCGTTGAAACAGTTGCACAACGCAACGGGGAAATTCCACTTAAACGTACGACGGTAGTGGACCTGATTCTACTCCAAACAAGAGGCAGTTTCCATCATTGAAGTAGCCTGTGTAGTCCTCTCACAGCACTGCATTGCGTTTACTGGGGAAAAGAACAGGATAAATATAGGGAATTATTTAGGGAAAGTTAGAGAGAGATGGCTAAGAACAATTAAGAGAAACATATAGAGTCTTGTAACTTTGTGGGTTCGTGAAATTAAAAGTCCAATTGCACAAACTCAAAATGTTCTTTAGTTCCACCGAATTACAGTTGGAACACTTGCCGACTACACAGAATTATGTAGCGCACACAATTACAATTCTTCAGTTCGTCTGTCACAGGTTTAGTGCACGCTGACAACCACGTACAACTCCTCTGATACACGTACACCGTCTTCCAGGCTGTTTGCTCACTCGGCGCTCCTCACAGCAGCTCGCCAGGAACTGAACTGACTCGCCAACTGCAGGCCTTATATAGGGAAGATCGTGGTTTCTGGAAATTTCGCGGTGCGCACAATTATCCCGAGGTTTCCAGACGTCTGTGGGGAGGGGAAAGACACGGTACAGGGCTCGCGCCGCTTTCCTAATTATCCCTTCAGTTAGTGACAGGAGAAAAATGAGTAGGCGTGGCCTTAATGCTTCCCGTCTGGCCCTACTGCCGGGCCGTTCTATAGGGAGTTCCGACGTTCGGGTGTCAGTATGATAGGCGAAATGGCAAAAGTGTAAAAAGGAGTATAGGGCCTACAATACACAAAACCCTAGGGTTAGGTATATGGGGACCGACTTATTATTCAATGACAAGCAACATGGTAAGATTTTCAGGATTTAGGAATATATGGCATTTTCCAGTATGGACTTTATAATTGTAATCTTGATTTTGGATTTCCATTTGATGATGTAAAGGGAAAGTTGAGAAATATATTGCAAATTACAAACTTGAAATAAAAACTACTTTTGATCAAGGTATATTGAAATGAAATGTGTAGTGTTTAACGCCCGCTTTTACTACATACGGCACGGTAGGCGATGACACTGATGATACATGAGATGAAGATGGAGCACCGGTGGAATGAGATGGCGGGGAAACCGGAGATCCCGGAGAAAACCCGCCCCATCGCCGTGTTTTTCACCACAAATCTCACTTTGCGGTCGCCTGGGATCGAACCCGGGCCGCCTAGGTGAGAGCCAAGCGGTCTAACCACTGAGCCACGGCGCGGCCGCAAGGTATATTGAGGTAGTAATTGGGAGAAAACTGCATTGTTAATTTCCTTACCATCTACAATAGATATTCCCTATTATAGAGATTCTCGAGTCTCTAAAAGCTAGAAATTGGTTGTTTTGTGTAAGAAGTATAAGAGCAACGTTTGTCGACATGTACGAGGCCAGGTTCCAACAGAAGAGTGGTGCTGTGGCGGGACCCCTCGGATAAGGCGCATAGGAGTGAGTACATCCCCCCTCACCAATTGCTGGGTATGTTGTCTTGTTACTTACCTACTACTCTACCTCCAGGTGCCGGACAAATAACACAAAAAGTATAAACTTCGAAGAAGCGTAGGGAATAAAATAAATAACACAAATTGTACTTAATTTGAAACCGTTTTGTCATGTTACCCTAATTTGGTTTTTAATTTCACAGGAGTTTTGTTGTAACTTCATTGAATAGGGTACTGTCCGTGCCCCATTATTCAACCGCCATTTCCAGCCTCCTTTACGCTGAGAAAAGGAAGGGTCCTAGATAAAGCTGGGGAGGGAGAAATTCGCAACAATTTGCAGCATTAATATGAAAACTTTTGCACTGTTGGCCAGTTTCTTCACGTTTTATATTCATGGATTTTGTGCCCTTAATTTCACATTTTTCTTCTCTTTTGGAATATAATTTATGTATTATTTGTTTTAAAGGAACGGGTCAAACAAAGGAGAGTTTGCACCTGACAGGAGTAAATTTTAATGTACACAAATATAAAAATTCGTAACCTAAAACTTCACTTATCTAAGTTATGATACTTTTCTTATAAATTGTCCGGGATCGCGATTTCGTGTAAAACTTTTACACATCTTCAGCCGGATACAACAAAGCTGTCGCCATCGTTTTGAGCGCTAGATGTTGATATGTTCTTGTTAGTACTTCCAAAATCTGAAAATAAGATAAATTTAAAAATGAATTGACTGCCGGGATTTCAAAATTCAGTTCGCTATGTTATCTTTTCCCAAACTATTAAATCTATCAGGCCATTTCATTGTTATAATAATTTAACTTCAGAATTCATTTCATGGTTAAATGACCAAAAATGATCCTCTACGGCCGATTTATCAGTTTGTTTATACTTAGTGTTACGAAAATATCCTTTCGTTCTGGTTTCTAAATTTCGTTTAGTGTTTCCAATATAAACTTCATAACAATCGAAACAAACTGATAAATACCAAGGTTTTACTATAAAGAATTTTATCTTTTTTGAGGAATGCAATAAATTTTAATACTATATTTATTTTGAGGAACTAAACTTATACCAAACCCCTAAGATAATTTTGAAAATGTTTGCTAACCCAAGGATGGTAAGTAAATGTTCTAAAATTATAATCGTGTTTCATTTTTCTAACGGTAGAAATATCATTAACAGTTTTTTGATATTTGAATTTTTCAATTTTTTATTTATGAAGTCTTTATTAAAACCGTTAATTAAAACAGTACTTATAATATATTTAAATTCTTTGTTAACTTAATCTTTATTAATCTATAAACCTAACTATTGAAAACAGCAAATTGTTCAGAAAAAGGGTTAAAACTTTTATTTTTTATGTAATTATCAATATGAGTGGACTTCCTATAAATACCAAAGTGTAATTTACTATTATTTCTTATATTCTATAGATATAAAAAGGAATAAATTCATTAATTTCGGTTTCTAATGTAAATTTAATAGCTTTTTCTTGCAAATTTAGTAATTTTAAATCATCGTTTATGAGTTTATCAGGAAGAATTGCAAAAATATCATCAAAATATCTATGCCAAACTGTAAAAATTAAAGGGGATGCTTTAGTGACCTGCATTTCTAAAAAGCTCATAGAAATATGAGCAAGAAAAGGTGAAAGGGGATTACCCATTACTAAGCCAGAAGTTTCTTGAAAAAATTCACCGTAAAAAGTGAAAACATTTTGATTTAAACAAAATTTAGTAAGAACGAAAGAACATTTTCGTAACATTAAGTATAAACACATTGATAAATCGCCCGTAGCAGATCAGTTTTGGTCATTTAAAAATGAAATAAATCCAGAAGTTAAATTATTAAAACAATTAAATGTTCCGATAGATTTAAAGGGTTGGGGACAGATATTTATTTCAAAAAACAAACATTGCGTAATGAAGTTTGAAATACCAGCAGTCGATTCTGTTTTTAAATTTGTTTGATTTTCACATTTTTGTAGTATTAACAAGAACATTTTAGCATCTAGCATTCGTAACCATGGCGACAGATTTGTTTCTGTCTGAGGATGTTGTAAAGTTTTACATGAAATCGCGATCCAGGACAATTTTATAAGAAAAATATCATAATTTCTTATGAGATAAGTGAAGGTTTAGGTTAAAAATATTTATATTTTTATATATATTTGTTTGCTTCACTGTGAACAGCTTCATATTTTACGTAAATTTTAATGTATTTACTTTAAACCAAACAGAGAGACACATGAGACGCTGGAAAAGAATGTATTTATGGGGGCGGGGTAAATAACGAGTGTCATGTGGCCAGTCGTAGGGACACTGAAGTGATCAGATTAGAGAATGGAATTTGGGGTTAAATAAACGGGTCCCGGAAAGTAAATTTCCATTTAATGTTACACGAGTTATATTCACAGAACTGCACTAATATGTTTTTAAACGGTATACTATATTTGTAGGGGCAGGTGTTTGATTTCATAAAGCATTTGTCCGAAACTTGATGATTTACAAAAGCTACCAAAATAATTTTTTTCAAGTGTGTTTAGCAAAGCTTTGTTAAAATGAGGGCCACATGATCCACAAAATGTATGTTGTAGTTAGAGTATGGTTGTCTGGCTGGCTTTGTAAAACTGTCACAAAGCGAGTTATTGTATAATTAAACTTACTGGCCATAAAACGCACTGCTCCATTGTTGGAATCCTCTGCACATTATTCCTTCGTTAATAAAGAAAGTACCTTTTTATTAATTTATTTATGGTTGAGTACTTACAAATTGTTTTACTTGACAATTTTCGGTACCTCTCTAAATATCACAAAAGCGACTGTTGGATGCCCAATTTCAAAATTTCCTATGCTACAGAGGGGATATTCAAGAATATTACATATAATTCTTTATCATTTCTCAAGTATTTTCATTGAATACAGTTAGAATTGGTGGTATATGGGATTGTTCCCTTTTTAAAACGAATATTCAGGTGTACCAAGCATTTCTTGTGATGCATACGAGGTTGGTCTGAAAAGTTTCCGAACTAATAAGATATTTGTTCCGATTTTTTTTTCTTCAACTTAGTCTCCTTGTAACTCTACACACTTCTCCCAGCGATACTCCCATCTCTGTGACCCGTCCAAATAGTACTTGACGTTTTTCTTTGCAAAATAATTGTTCACGAAGGTGATTGCTTCCTCATTTGACGAACATCTCTGTGCTCCGAGCGCAATTTTTAGATGAGGGAACAAAAAGAAGTCGCTAGGAGTTGAATCTGGAAAGTAAGGTGAATGGTCAAGCAGATCAAACCGTAATTCGTGGATTTTCGCCATTGCAGCCGCTGAGCTGTGAAACGGTGCGTTGTCTTGGTGAAACAGGATTTTCTTTTTCTGCAAATGTGGCCGGTTTTCCTCACGTTCTGCTGTCAGCTTTCAAGTAATGATGCGTAGCATGCTTCCATAATGTATTTTTTCTGTCGAATGTCAATAAAAGGTGACCCATAGCACATGGAAGTGGAAGAAAATCTGAACCGAATCAGAGCAACCGAAGTTGATATCTCCATCATGTACTCTCAATTATTATTCAACCTGAGATTTTCGCTTGTAACTAATACTTTCAGAGTTTGGTCCTTATCTTAAACTTTGTAGCTGATTTAAAAGTACTCTACACTATTTAATAAACGACGCGGCATGCCAGTTTTCTTAACTCTGCCATCCAATCCCTTGAATACGCCCTCCTAGTCACAACTTGGATCGTGAAAATTTCCGGGTCCTGCATCTTTGTAATGCCAGAAACTTTCAATCCCAACGCTCTCATTTCTTCATCACATCGTGACAGTTGGTGAGGCGCCGTTCTCTCTAATGTCATTTTCTCGAGGGCTAAGATCAAACTCTTTCCATTCTTCCGTCATAATTCCTTTACAGTTGGTGCAGTTTTGAGAGTTGTTGCAATAATCGGGCAAGACTTCTATTTTCTCCATTTCAAAACATCATTACGAGTATCCAGTCAGTTTTACACTAAATTATAACAAGCATTGGATTTCTTCAAGACAATTTTTCTAATAATGGCCCATTTTATGGACCTGTTTGCAGATCTCCTTCAGTAGCTTATGAGTTAAGAACTTTAAAACTGCCGCAGGATTTTTGCTTCTAATTTATATAATTTAGTTCACTTACCAAAAGCATATTCATTATTCATTGTGGTCAAACTTTAACCTGACCAGTAAGTAGTTTATTCCTGGGGAGATTGCATACACATTACTTTCGTACGCCCTTTCTTGATGAATAGTTCAAAGCTGTAACTTAATATCTATTTAACTGCCGGGCTTTTTAGCAATGTTATAATTTTAAACAAAGTGCAATTATAACACTATTAAGCACATCAAGCTGATTCACCAACCAACCAAATTATGGAAACTAACGTATCCCTTCTTCTCACGTGTCTGCTCAACTGACATTTTCTCAAAATCTTCAACAAATGACAGTTTTAATTGAATCATGACAACTGTCCAAACATTTTAGGCTATCTTATAATGCCTGTAAAATGAAATGCCACTCCACGTGAACTAAGGTTAGAATATTTCCTATTTGCAAATATTGTTTAGATAGAGCTTTCATTCACTCTGCTTAAAATTATCATGCACATTCCCTTGGAAGTTTAACAAAGAAAACCAAGACACCTTCTTCCTCAGTTTATTTCCGTGATTACAGCTTAATAATCTTTAACACGTATTTGCAATTCTTTCATAAGTTATATTTATATGGGAATGTATTATTTCTCTAAAGATGTCTAAGTAAAAACTGTCACTTCGCTAAGTATTTAAATTTTTTAAATTTACGTCTATCCAGAGTATTTTTCCTGAATATTTCAGAAAATTGTTATTAGTTTCAGTTTCAGTTATTAAAGAAACCTTAAAATACATTGAAAGACATTCAGTCAGTTCCTGATTCTGCATTAGATAGAATAGTAATGCACATTTTGACTAAACTTATTGAATATTGAGGTATTTAGCATTTTCTGTGAAGGATTTCTTTAGGCTTTATGGGCCTGGTCTCATTTGTGAGGCACTTCTGGCATTTCAGTTATTCACAGTCCATGATGACCTTCCGTATTAAGTTGTGGTTAAAGCACACTACGATAATGTAAAAAGGCACCATAACTACAATATATGAACTTCATATGAATGTTTCGTAAGTGCAATTATTCACAACGTATGTTTCACACGATGTAATTAATTTTTAATTACCAACATTGTTGCTAAGGATCGGAAGCTGATATCCCCAGTGCAATGTGGTTGCCATGAAAACAAAACAAAAGAAATCTGAATGCTAAAGGAAATGAATAAAAACAATGGTGCGATATGTAAACCATCACGATACAAACAATCACAAAACTTCTGAAGTGGCCTTAGAAATACCCACTGCACTCGTCCAATTAATATATCTCTGAACCATTTGTACAACGAAGTACGTGCAAACTCAAGCTATATTTTGATTTTACTTGACAAATTCACTTTCTATACGCAGCTTCAATTTCCACGACATTGGACAATGTCATCTATTACTTAGTTCATAAAAGGTAAAAATATATAAAGTTGCTCTAAGCCTACAATGTAATACGACATTATTTATTTACGAATCTTCTGTTCCCATTGCAATATATATACTTCTAAAATGTAACTATATATATATATATATATATATATATACATGATGATCATGAAGTTTCGATCCATTTTCGAGAAAACGTAGTATTTGATTCAAACAAATACAGGTACTGTAAACTATATGCCATAGTAATGCATATTCCATGAACGTTTTTCCTTAGTCTCATTCGATATGACCACCTTCCACTACCATACAGGTTTTCCAGCGAAGCACTGCTGCCTCCAACTCTTTGTTCAGCATTGCAGGTGTGATGTTGCACATTGTCTACGTGAGACGCTGCTTAAGAATGGCAATGGAGGTGATTTTAACTCTGTAGACTTGTGATTTCACGTATCCCCATGCAAAAACAAAACAAAAAATCAAAGGTGTCAGATCTGGGAAATGTGGCGTCCATATGCGATGTGAACCCTGCCAATCCATCTACGTGGGAAAGTGAAATCCAGGTACTCCCGAACAATCAGTACGAAATGAGGAGGAGCTCTATCCTGTTGGAAAACCACAGTTTACAAAATGCCATCGTTCTGTAATTGTGGTTGAAGGAACAGCTGTAGCATATCAAGGTACGAAATACCTGTCACTGTTTGTTCTCCAAAGTAGAACACACTCCTTCGATTTTGTCAGCCCCAACCACACATTAACTTTTGGGGCGCTTCGTACCTACTCTATGATAGCATTTGGATGTTCGTCCGCCCACACTCTGCAGTTGTGTCAATTGACCATGTGGTGCAGGCGCTGCGGACCCCTATCACACGTGGTACCTCTGACGTTACTAGAGGAAACTCGGGCCGAACATTCGAGCCCCTCCCCGATGGGTAGTTGTTCGGATTGCGTTGGACTCGAGAGAACAGTGGTTCCCGATACCCGTGGGAGATCGGGTACGTTTCCGGACGGGGTTGAGGGCAGCCATTAATATTCCCGCGTACTAGCCAGCATAGCTAGAAGAAGGTGTGCTAGATCACCAGGCGGCCCTACCGGGGTCATATCGGTAGCCTTCCCATTTTGGTGTTGGCGCGCGTAAGTGGCATACCTACTTCCATACCGTCTTGAGTCCAGAGGACCAGATGGGGGGCTTGTTAGTCTCTAGGTCTTGCACTATGGAAAGCCCCACGGATGCGCCGGGCGCCCTTTGGGTACAACTCGGTAACTACTTGGTCGAAGGAGGCCCGGGTCCTTGGTTCTAGGGGTCCAGGACTAATGGGAGTAGAACCTCCGGCATAACATAACTGTCTACTGACCATTCCTCATGTGTGGAAGGTGGTCTCATCTCTAAACAACTTATCGTGCAACAAATTGGCTTCTTCAGCTGCCCTCAACAAGTCGTAACAGATTGCTTCGCAACAAAGGTAGTCTTTCCGATCCCGTGCATGTCGAATTTGGAGGTGGTATGGCCGTCTTTTAAAGTGAAATACAGAATCTTCCACACAGTCGATTGTGGTACAGCCAACTCTCGATTTAACCTCTTGGTTGATGCTTTCGGACTTCTAGTCTCAACATCGCTTACCTGCTGCACAGTTTCATTGGCTATCCGGGTCTACCCGAACACTTCACGTCTAGCACACTGCCTGATCTTTGAAATTTCTGCATCAGTAGTCTGATATTAGCCCTTGAAGGACCAGGTTTATGGAATATTCGTTCAAAATCCACTTGAACCTTATGATATGTAAAGCCCCTCAAGCGTGCAGAAACAACAGCGATTCGATCTTCAGTTGACAGCAGCTTTCAGATCTTCTGTAAAAGAAATTCAAAATCAACCGTTTTCTCAAAAATGGATCGAGACTTTGTGTTCACCCTGTTTATCGTACAACAATATAACACACAGTACTCATTTACTAAGTGTATATCCAACATAATATCGCCAATAAATAAAAGAAACTCTCTCCTTGCTCCATATTAAGTGGGTGTCAGATTATAGCAGCCAGAATAGCATTTTCTTCTAAGTGGTCTGCTGCGAAAGTTTTTTCCTATTAAAAGAAAATGTATGAACGGAACAATTTATTTCCATGGATACGGAAATAATATGTATGAAGCGGGCCTAAGGAATAAATAGCAAATATACTACGTACAATAAAGGGCTTTGTGATATTATGTAAACTTAAGAATATGTAAATGCTAATTCCTTCCTTATAATTGCGCTAAATTTCATTGTTACATGACTAATTCAGAGCAATTTATATGAATAAAAGTTTATTTTAAAAAAGGTATTTGCAGTTTTAGGGTGTTTATCTAGGGATATTTCTGTTTTAAACTGTAGAAATTCAATTAATTTACTTTTCAAAGATGAGTTAAGTGTTACCTTTTGTACGTATTATGCAGGTTTTGAGAATTTTGAAAATAAATTTAGAACGTTAACAGTGTAGACAGAGTGTTTGGAATCTCCTCATGATTTATTTTTTCCCCTCACTGAGAGCTACCGAATTCTATATTCAGCTTAATTTGGAGAATAGCAAGCAGTGAATCCCAAAATTGGCAGCTGGTTCTCATGTTGGTGTTCTGCTTAATTATATGGCTTCAAGTCGCTGGATATACAAGCTTATCGTTGTTTCCTGCTACGTGGATTGCTATTTGTAAGTGATACACGCTTATTTAATGTAAAATGCTAAATAGGTCTATGTTGTATTTGACAGTTAAACACATTAGGGGAGGATCTGGCAATCGAAGCTTATTGTGTACAGGTTGGTGCACGAAATGTCTACAATTTGTTCTAAACGCTTGATGGCATTGAAATCGCGTAGAACCACTTATTAAAGCCTGGAAATTTGGTCTTAGTGACAAATTCAAAATATCTCCATTAGTGCGTAGCAAAACTCCATAATGTATTTAGCCTTCTGGTCTCATTTGTGTAACTTTTCCCAGATAAAAGAATTTGTGTAACGGAATCTTCAAGCTAAATCTCCAAAAACGATACGAAATAACCGGTGAAAATCGAATGTTTCGTGTAGGAAATCCAGAAATGTGTCCGCATTGTGTGGACGAGCACCGTCCTGCATGAACCAATGCGCTTGCAACGTTTCATATCAAGGTAAACCTCTTCTGTAAGCCATGTGTTGTAAAGTACAACGTCATATATCTCTCTGTCTCTGTAAGTTTATTCATTACGATTATTTTGTTTGGAAGCAAATGCAAATCTGCAAGCAGAATCTTTTTTTTTCACAGCTTCAAAGCATTGTTTATGTGGTACAAATGCAACTTTTGGATTGTGTGGCATTTTACACAAACGTCAACATGCATTGGCTCACTTTTACTTTGAATTGTACAATACGTATTACCATTTTGACACAGTAATTAAATGCTAAGACATTCCGTGCGCTACCCTGTACAAAAACAAACCAAAATGTGCACATATTAGAACGCGAACATCAATTTCACCCCACATTTTGTCGTCACTTGTTTCATAGAACACTTATTGTCTCTATGTTAGTATTCACTGTAGCTTTATTTTCTAAGTAAAGGCGTATGAATTTTGGTAAAAAGCATCTAGTGAAGCAGTTTTCATCCCTGGGAAACGGCCTTCGCAGAGGCTCACATTGAGGAAGTGCTGTGGTCAAATGACCAGCCATCCTGACTAAGGCCCTTTGGTGTCTTCTCCCGGTCCCTAGGAATTATCGCCTTCCTTCATTACTTCTTTATCCTTCTTAAGGCCTGGAACATTTCCTTCCCAAATTTGACTTTCTAAAAAGGAAAGTACTTGGGATCGAACAAACATATACACCAAAATCGTGTGGGAGATAATGTAAAGGTCCCTTACTCCACTAGTGATACACGCTAAGCTCTGCAGTCGTCCGTTAGAGGCCTCTGCGTGTGTCATGCTTCTTTGCACACTGACCTGCCGGTACGCCAGTCGAGACCAGTAGGAATAGTGCAGTGTGCTTCTAGAGTTGAGCTTTGTAAATTCATTTATGTAGTGAAGCGTCAGATGTTACGGCGATTGGTAGTCAATCCTGCTAATGTACTGCGATTGGTTGAGATAAACTTACTAAGAACTCTTTTTCATGAAGATGATATTGGTGTAGAAGATGAATCATTCACATGTTTTCTGGTATCTGTTATACTTCCCGTAGGTTAGAGGATCCGTCCCCATCAGCTGCCGTGGTGGGGGCGCTGCCAACCCTTAGCACTCGTGGTACCTCTGACGTTATCAGAGGAACCTTGGGCCGAACTGCTGACCCCCTCCCGAAGGGGAGTTGTTTGGATTGGTTTGGACTCGAAGGGGCAGTGGTTACCGACACCTGTGGGAGATCGGATACGTCTTCGGACGGGGTGGAGGGAAGCCATGTATTACCGCATACTAGCCTGTATATCTAGCGGAAGGTGTGCTTGATAACCAGGCGGCCCCACCGAGGTCAAATCGGTAGTCTTCCCCTTTGGTGTTGGCGCGCGTAATTGGCGTATCCACTTCCAGCTGCCTTGTGTTTTCGGACCAGATGGGGTCTTGTTAGCTTCCAGGTCTTGCCCCATGGAAAGAGCCTTGGAGGTGCCGGGCGTCCTTCGGGGTCGGCTCGGAAACTCCCTGGTAGAGGGAGGTCAGTCTCACTCTGTTGCGGCTGCCCTACGTAGATACCCTCGGTCCCACAAGACATGACATCTATTACAGTTCAGAAATATGAGCATAAGTTGGAAACAGATACTGCTCTAGCACTAACACGTAATTATGATGCTAGTAATGATAATGCGACTTTATGGGTTCGTGAAATTAAAAGTCCAGTTGAACAAACTCAAAATATTCTTTATTTCCACCGAATTACAGTTGGTGCACTTGCCGATTACACTGAATTACGTAGCGCACACAATTAAAAACCACCAGTTCGTCTGTCACAAGCCCACTCCACACTCGCTATTACGCAACACTCACAATTACGTACCACTCTCTCTAGAGCTGACTAAGAACTCCTCTGATACACGTACGCAATCTTCCAGTCCGTTCACTAGCACTGCGCTCTTCACGGCTGCTCGCCAAGAACTGAACTAAGAAATGCCTGAGTCGTCCAACACGACGCTTATATAGGCAGATCGCTGCATGTCGAAGCTTTGTGGGTCGCGACAACCATCCCGATTGTTCCAGACGTCAGGGGGAGCGGAAAGAGAGGGTACAGTGGCTCGTGAAACTTTTCTAACCATTCCCTCAGTTAGGGCCACAAGATAAATGGGTAGGCGTGGGCTGAATGCCTCCTGTCCCCCAGCCAGCTGCCAGTTTGTCGTGCCTTCCGATAATTGGGTGAAAATAATGACGAATTCTCGGTAGCGTAGATGGTAGTGTGTCAGACTCACGTTCAAGAGGTACCGAATTCGAATCTCGGTCAGGGTGAGTTAGCTGGATAAGGGTTTCTTCAAGGTTGTTCCTTATCCTGAAAGACGAATGCTGGGTATCTGTAATCTCAATGGGCCTGGGCTTGTTTGAGAATCATTTCATCCATTCCGTTCATCGTCCGATATAACTTAACTTTGCAGGACATATAGTAAACCACAGGAGAGAAAATCTCCGGGGATGAGAAACAGGGGTGTTGGAAAAGATTCCACACCCTTCCCCGACAGGTTTATGACACCCCATGCTAGTACAGTTAGAGACCATTCAAAAACATTCTGACGGCTTCTACTTTTGTGAATTAATCTTCTCGGTTTTAGCTTTCAGAGTGAAGAGGGCGCATGCTTTTAACGGTTCGGCTCCTTGTGTAGCATGCGTTCCCTGTCCCACACATTCGCTGTCCTTGTCCCACTATGTAAGGGGGAGCATTCCTTTCAGGGAGCTTCTTTGCGCTGCTGGATAGTAAATTACAACAACAAAAAAGACGAATAACTAATTGCAAACCGTAGTGATACGGCAAGTGCAGAAAGAGGCGATGGAAGCACTGACAGTGAATTCCAACCCTCTCGTGATAAGAAGGTTAAAGTGGCAAGTGTCATCACGGCGATTTATGACAACACATTAGAGACAGAATGATTATCACGTAAGAGGTTTCAACACATACGACAAACTTCTGAAAAGATACAGTAAACTGAAAGCTAAAAGCAATATTAAAGGCAGATGACGTGGCAAAGAAACGAGAAGGAAATACAGTTTTCAGAGGAAATCGTACTATGCAGTTCATCATCAAGAATCGGGTAATGACAAAATTTGGTGAAGCGCGAAAGTGTAGTTCTGCCGTTCATTATTGTCATTTACAACATTGGACGTAGCCAGAAATCTAGTCATATTACTGTGAGAATTTTATTGAAAGTTCCCATTTACATTTATAGTTAGGATATCTGCATTGCTAATGGCGTCTACAATAACATCTACAGTGGTATCTAGAGCACGATTGCAAAGTTTTGCACAAAAAATTCACCCACCAACAAAGTGGCAGGTACATAATAGTCCTGTAAGCAAACTTTTATACACATATGTTTGTTTGAGCCCAAGTACTCTCCTTGAATCATTTCATGTGCCCACTCCCTACAGGCTCGTTTTATTAGATCACTAAATCTTTCAGTATTACAGGCGGACGTGGCGTTGAGAATTCTCGGTGCTGAAAAGTCTCCTTTTTTTCCTTATCCTGATTTTACCTGTTATTGTGAATCGGAGAGATCTGAGATGGCAGTGCTTCATTAATAGAGCTCGATACGTTAGGGTTCCCAAGAATATCCGGATCACCTTCTGTACGAGATATGTCCAGAAAGTAAGTTCTGTTTGGTAATACAATTAACTTTTGTACAGATACAGAAAAATTATTTATTGCACAAAATTCTACAACTCTTGAACTACTTTTCCACATAATTGCCGAAATTTTGCAGGCATTTGCCACAGCGAGGCACAAGTTTTTCTATACCTTCTTCATAGAAGTTTGCCGCCTATGCCTTGAACCAGTTGGAAGCATTCTCTTTCAGCAACACTTTCTGGTATCGCAAATTTGCCGATAAATTTCAATTGGTTTCACTTTCCTAGCATTCAGAAAACGAATCACAGATCTGATTTCACAAGCGGCGGAATTTTCAATCAACACCGACATTGTAAACAAGCACAACAAAGCGTGCGTGGCTGACAGCGATCTCCCAATGGTGCACGTGACAGAGTTTCTATCGCGCATGTGCGGAACTGCGATTGCAGCGCTGTAGCGGAGATAAATTGAAACAGAACTTACTTTCCGGACATCCCTTTTATTTCATATCATTCCTCCCTTCCATAGCTCACATAGACCCAATAATGAAATTCTCGCAATCCTTCCGAATTTTACCTTTTGGAGAGTTTTAGATGAAAGTGACGCTACAGAGGAGTAGATTAAATTTAGTAATGTCAGTATTGTACATACTAAGTAGAGAAGGTATTACATTCCACACAAAAATTCAGTAGCGAAATTTCGCTTGAAATACACGTTTTGAAACTTACTTAATACTAACATAAGAACTAGAAGAAGTCTGTGTTTGTGAGTATATGTGTATTTGTGTCTGTAAGCAGTATAACTATAAAAGAATAGTCCGTTAAATACCAAACTTGTCAGTTGAGTTCAGGATCTACAAGGATTCGCACTCAAGACTTCTAAGAATATACTCCCAACCCAGATCTTGCATGATATAATAATTCTTTGAAGATTTTCTCAGATATTTCGCTAACAATGTAAGTTTACAATATGTTCCTAACAATTAAAAACTTACATTCTCATTTTCAGTGAATGTTCTAAATGACTTTTGTATAACTGTAAGAGGTAGACAAACTCTTAATGTATCAAAATGTCGGCCTCGTAATAACACACAATTTATGTCCAATATATTTTTATGTGGAGTTAACAGTTTCCAAGATACTCGTTATTATTGTTTTGAATATTTTAATGCATATATTTTTGTGAAATGGGAATTTACTTTTTATTCTCTCTCATTCTCTCATGGTCATACAAGAGGGGATTCGGTACGTAGGCCACCATGCTTAGCCCATTGTTCCTGTGCCCCCAAGTGGATGAGGGCGGCCGTTCCAAGAAGACACGACAGTACAGAGAGCAGGGTCCCTACAGTTTACTTTGATAGAGACTTCCCCCGAAAGGCCAGGACAACGAAACCCACTCTCCTGCAGCGGGACGGCAACGAGCATAGCAGCCGTGACCTAATGGTCCCAGGCAGGCGATCCGAGCCCCAAAGGTATCTGACTGGTGGTCCCGAAATGGTCCCAGCAGAGGAGCTGAGGCCGGCAACCGACTAACCTGAGGAGGAACTGCTTACCTCAGAGCATATCATCCTGCCATGCACCACCGACACTTCTACCCTGAAAGAAACTACCAGATGAGAGGCGATATGAAATGCTAATGGAGATGAAATGGAGGGACAGAAAATTTGGCGTATGTATGTATTTATTTATTCACTGCAATTGGGTACTACCCGGTGGCAGAGTTAAGAATACAGATCAAATTACAACTACTAGATTTACATTAATAACACAATAAACAATACAAACATGATTTTATTTTAACTTTAGTCACTTAAAACGTATCTAATTACTTCTCTATTTACATATTATATACCATTATAATTTAAAAGTTAAACTATAAACCGTCTACATTTTTTTCTAAATTTCTTCAGCGACAGGGGACAGCCCTGAAAGACTGCTACAGGCAATTCATTCCATTCTTCAATGGTTCTTTTAAGAAAAAAAAATTATCCTACGTCGGTTCTGTATCTTCTACACTTAATTTTATACCTATGATCGTTTCGTCCATAATAATCCGGATTATCTAACCTTACATTAACGCCCACCCATGCCTTTACACCAGCATTAGCTTTGAATAATGCTACCAACCTATGTTTTTTACGCCGAATTTTTAATTCCTCCCATTTAGTCTAATCTCCTTTTATAGGCCCAAAATACTTGCCTCTTTCTATGAATTTCATTGCCCTCTTCTGTATCTTTTCTAATGGATCGATTTGGTTAGCTCTATACGGGTCCAGCATGCTACTCCATATTCCATAACCGGCCGCACTAAGGCCTTGTAGGCAATTTCCCTGGACCTAGCGCTCCCCTTTTTCAATATTCTCATTACGAAATGTAATGCCTTCCAGGCATTCCTAGATATAGAATTTACTTGTTCGTCCCTTCCAGCATTACTTGCCAGGTACACTCCCAAGTATTTGCAGCTGTCCACCTGTGGAATTTGAACCCCTCCCATGTTATAGTTAACAATAATTTTGCCGTTAGTTCTACTAAAAACAATGGACTTACTTTTCTGGGCATTAATTGACATTTTGTTAGCCGCAGCCCAATTACATATTTCATTTAAATCATCCTGAAGAGCAGTTTCATGCACTGTATTCCGAATTTTATTATAAATAATACAATCGTCTGCAAACAACCTTATCTGGCAGTCAATATTAACAGCAATGTCATTAACAAAAACGAGACACAGTAAAGGTCCTAGTACTGAGCATTGCGGCACACCCGTACTTACGGTTCCCCTATCGGACAGATCTTTACCTACTTTAACGTTTTGCGTTCTCCCTTTCAACAAATGTTTAACCCATAATACTACGCGTTTGTCAATTTCTGTATTAACTAGCTTACAAATAAGTAAACTATGTGACACTACATCAAAAGCTTTAGAAAAGTCAATTACCACTGCATCAGTTCTTCCCCCTGCATCTACCTCATCTGCCAAATCTTGAAATGATGAAGTAATTTGACTTTCGCACGAATACCCAGGTCTAAATCCATGTTGCGCTTCATTAAACCACTTTTTATTTTCTAACTGCTTTCGTATATATTCTGCCGTTAAATGCTCCATTAATTTACATACTACTGAAGTTAGACTAACTGGCCGATAATTATTTATTTCTGTTTTATTACCCCCTTTATAGATCGGAACTATAATAGCTGTTTTCCAGTCTTCCGGTAAGGCACAGTTGTTAATTGGCATGTTGAACAAGAGCATAAGATAGGGAATCATGGCTTCACCCCCAAGCTTTAATATTTCAGTAGGTATATTATCTGGTCCCCTTGATTTTCGGTTTTGCAGCATCTTAATCCTTTTACGTAATTTGGGCGCCATTATTTGAAAAATAGTTTCTCCACTCTCCCCAATTTCCTGTTCGAAACTATCGTCGGATCTAAGAAAGATCGATACAAAATGCGAACTTAATATATTAGCTTTGTCCTTAGCACTTAATACATCTATCCCATTAACGTTAAAATCTGGTACGCTCTCTTTATTCCTGTTGCGCATCTTTACATAATTGTATAATGATCTCCAACAATTATTCGTCCCGCTAAAAATGTTATCTAACAATCGTTCCTGCGCTTGCAACTTTTCGTCTTGTACTTCTTTAGCTAATTCTTTAAATTTGTTAAGATGCCATTCTGATATGTTCCTTTTAGTATAAGCGTGTTTAGTCTTTCTTTTAAGTTTCCTAATACATTTTGTATACAATTCTGGATCCGCGTTATGTTTAGTAACATAAAAAGGTACGTGTCCTCTAATTTTTTCCAGGATAAGTGTTTAGAAATTAACCCATGCTTCATTTACACTAGTGGCATATTTTACAAATAACCCATATTTTTCCCGGAGAAATGTTTGGATAGCCTCCCCGTTTGCCCTATGGAAATCCCAACTAATTACTTCTTCCGTTTCAAACCGGTTTGTCTGCCCTTTCCAGTTTAGGTCTAATTGCACACACTGATGGTCACTTATAGCTGCAGGACATTGCATGCAGAAAACAATGACTCAGGTTTGCATAAAAATACGTCCAGTAATGCTAATTGTCGAGTAAGTTTTCACGACTTGAAATAACCCCTGCTCCCAAACCAGAAAGTTAATGAGCTTTTGAGCTTCACCTCCTATTAACTGTCCGTCCCAGTTTACATTTGGCAGATTTAGATCCCCTGCTAATAGAACATTTTTTCCCCTTCGGAAAAGATTTTCTCCACTATTTTATGAAGTGTAGCTAAATCAGTTTCTGCAGGTGGTCTATACAAAGTTATTATTGTTAAATTATTCCCTTTGTTTGCTTGATCAATAATTTCGATTGCCATAATGTCAACCTCTTCTTCTACCCATAATGCTTTGCTGTTTAGCTCTGATTTAGCGCAAATAAATATTCTCCCTCCCCTTTTATCCCTGTCCCTCCTAAACACCCCGTAGTCTGTCCTGAATACTTCTGAATCATTATTGTCAACATTCAGCCACAATTCCGTACCTATAATGACACTTGGATTGCATATTTCTACTAAATTCCAAAACTCAACAATTTTATTTATAATACTGCGGCAATTTACCTGTAGCAGCCTTAAGGAATCAGCCCCTACCTGATAATCTACGTTTTCCTGAGGTTGGTGTCATTGCTACCCTTGGTGCTCGTTGTCGTCAGCCCACTTCGTCACCCTCGCGAACAAAGCTGCCAGCTTTGACGATCCTCTTCGGTTCAAGTGTACCCCATCCCGTCCGTAGTCCCAGTCTTCAATCCACGAATTCGGATCACGAAACTGAGCACCCAGTCGCTCCGCTACCCATGAAAAAGCTTCATTTACCTGCATCACCTTTCTCCAGCTGGAGTCGCGTCGTATTAGTACTCCACTGACGACTATTTTTGCTGAAGGAAACAGCTGTTTTGTCCTGTTAAATAAGTCGTACATGCTACCCAACACATAGTTAACACTTCTCCGCAAGTCATTGCTCCCGACATGTAATACGATTGTCCGATAGTTACCTTCCATCTCCTCTTGCTTTCTCCCGATTTCCCTCAGCAGACCGTCAACTCCTATGCCCGGATAGCAAACTACCTCCGCCGGTGGATTTCCAGCATGTCTCACAATAGTGTCACCGACTATTAGGCAAGATTTCTCCTCTTCTTTTACTCTTTCTTCCCCATGCTCCCTCAGTTGACGGTTTTCATCTTCGAGCCTCCGAATGATATCTTCCGCCTGTTGTAGCTTAATGCGTAGTTCCCGTGCTTCTTCTTGAAGCTGCTCCAGTTTACTCTGATTTGCGGTGACGGTCTCGTCTCCCCTGCATTCCTTACATACCCCGGTTTCCTCGATGTTCATGTCCCTCTTCACTTTCTGGCAGCCAAAGTGGAACCACTTCGAGCAATTACTGCACATAAGTCCGGTTCTCAGAACTTTAATACAGCTACCACATCGCTCGTCCGCTACAGGTCGTGGATTAATCTCAATTCCCCCTATCACTAGTAAAGTTACTAATACAAAAATTACAAAATAACTCTGTGAAGTTTCCATAGTACCTTCACGCTGACTACCTGCTCCCCGTGAGCGCTGACCCGACCACATTCCGATCCTCGCCCGGTAAATCACCAAGTCAACACCCATTGTCTCAGCTCGTTTCTGCCTGCCTCTCCACCTGGCACGTCCGATCTCCTCAAGCTCCAGATACCAAGTATGTAATTAACCTACCCAGCATTCCCTAGCGACCCGGGAAAACTCCCGAAAAACCCATGGGTCAGGTAGGTCGGAATCAAACCCGGGCCTCCCGAATACGGGCCACAGACGAAACCGCCTGAGTCATCCTACTCGGTCATACAAGAAGAACAGAATGTCAAAACCAGCACAGAGAGATCGGCTTTTAAGACATTTGGCCATCACTTAAGTCTATTCACACTGTACGTACAGGGAAGTACGTAATAAAACGCATCATAAAAATTCTATCTCGGTGGGTAAGCTTGTTAAGAATAATTCGTCCAAGAATATACAGGATGTGACGAAAAGATATGTCAAAAACTTTGAGAAAACACTTCTTGCGTATAGATCATATGAACACAGATCCGGAAATTGTTTGTTCCATGGTATAGCTACTTTTCTACAGCTCTACTTGCACATTGAGATGTGTAATAGTAGCTGTCCTGTGGCCATAACCCCACAACGGAACTGTGGTTTAATAGTACAGAACAAAAGTTGTCTGAAAAGTGTAAGTCCTAATAAAGATACAGGACATTTTTTCAGAATATTTTTTTTTCCAACATAGTTTCCACTTCTCCCTGCGATGCTCCCATCTCTGTAACCCGTCCAAATAGTACCCAGCGTTTTTCTCTGCAACATAATTGTTCACGAAGGTGATTGCCTTTTCATTTGACGAAAATCTCTGCCCTCCGAGCGCAATTTTCAGACGAGGGAACACAAAGAAGTCGCTTGGGGGTAGATCTGGTGAATATGGCGGATGGTCAAGCAGTTAAAACCGTAATTCGTGGATTTTCGCCATTGCAAACGCTAAGATGTGAGACGGTGCGTTGTCTTGGTGAAATAGGATTTTCTTTTTCTGCAAATTCGGACATTGTCCCGCGAGATCTGCCTTCAGCTTGTCAAAGTTAAGATGCGTTGTATGCTCCTGTAATTGCTTTTCCTATTGGAAGATAATCGATTAAAATATCTCCATGACTATCCCAAAAGCAATCGTATTTTTGTTACTGTATTTTTGTTCGGCTATATAATGGTGTATCCAGCTTTCATCTACAGTAATTAATCGACGCAAAAACTAGGATTTATTGCGCCGAAACTGCGCCACCAGAGCGTTGGAAATGTTCATTCGAACACGCTTTTAGTCTAACGTGAGCAAATGCGGCACTCAACGCGCGGACAGCTTTCTCATGTCTAAATGTTGATTTTATATGTGACAAATGCCTTCTTTTGACATGTTCATAGCCTCTGTCACTTCTCGCACATAATTCGGTGGTCCTCTAGCACCATTTGTTGAACGTTGCTGTTTTTGGACGTCCTGAAAGTTCATCGCATCCCAAGCTCTTACGAACACGTTTAAATTCAGATGACCAAACTTTCAGTGTGGTAAATGATGGTCCGGAGTCCCCATAAACAGAATCCAAGTCATCTTTGATTTGCATAGACGATTTGCCTTTCAAACACAAGTATTTAATGAGAGGTCGATGCTCGATTTTTATCCATTTTCATAAAAACGCTCATATCAGCTCACTCAAACGACTGTTACATAACAACTGAGCGTCGAAAATGACTGAAACTTTGGTGAGTAACTGCCAACAGATGAACAGCGAAATTCACTACCTTTTATTTACGAGAGCTGTCATCTTCATTTTGAGATCAGAAACTTTTCAGAACCCGTTCGCTTTATCATCTGGTTAAACTGGGTGGGGATGATGCATTTCACTGTTATTATGCTACAGTACACTTGTTACATTACGCTCACCGATACACAGTTCATGCACGATGTAGCTGCTTCTCATTTTAAGCTTTCTCTGCGTCGATTTCTGAACAGCAGGCTGGTAGATGGATAGGAAGGATGGACCAATTCCGTGGCCCACATACTTGCCTGACGCAAACCTACTAGATGTTTATTTGTGGGTATTGTCACACGAGCGCTGGAACACCCTGTGGAAGCAGCTGGGAGCGGAAGACAGGGGAGGTTCGTGTTAGCCACACCTCCCCCTCGTTTGTCTTATAGTGGTGACAGGCAGTGGTCGGGAGAAAAACATGACTGTGCCGTCTGTTTCTCTTACACCTGGTTCTCGATCATTCTTTTACTGGAACATTCCTGTGGACACTAGAAGGCTGAGATATTCCTATAAAAAGGGGCTGCCGGAGCGAAGTGAAGTCAGTCAGTCAGTCAGTCAGTCAGTCAGTCAGTCAGTCAGTCAGTCAGTCAGTCAGTTGGTTAGTGAGTGTGAGTGAGGAGACAGTCGCAGTTCTTGGTGTAAGAGTTAGTCAGTGACGTGTTAATGAACGAGAAGATTGTGCAACGGAAGACTGTACGTAACTGGTATGTGCATCGGAGTTTATGTAATCGCGAGTACAAGTGAAATTGTAACGGACGAACTGGTGAATTGTAATTGTGTGCAGCAAGTAATTCTGTGTAATTGGCAAGTGTTAAACTGTAAGTCGGTGGAAATAAAGAACATTTTTGAGTGGTGCAATTGGACCTTTCATTCCGCGAACCCACAAAGTTACAGTATATTTAAAACCTCTTGTTTATGCAACCCCAGTTCCAGATGTACTGGCTCTTCATGCTGGTATTGTGAAAGGCTGTCAACACAGTATGAAATTCTCCAGGTCTAACTCAGCGCTGTAGGGAGTCCATGAGATGGTCGGTTGACGGATGTATTGGAGTTAATGGAGGCCATTTTGAACATGTTCTGTGATTTGCTTTTTTCCCTCAGTTCTCTCGTTGGGGTTCAGGGTTCATCTAGAGAATAAGTACCCCAAAAAGAGAATAAACAATTAATGGACTTCTGTTCATACAATTTTTTTTTATCTTTATCCGCAAGATATATTTTCTCAAATGTTTAAACAAAGCAGCATATTTGACCTTTATGTGTGATCGGCCCAAATATAGAGTAGCTGCTCCTGAAAACAGGATATTGTGACTATGTGGGTTCGTAAAATTAAAAGTCTGTTTTGCATAAATTCAAAGTGCTCTTTATTTCAAGTAAAAGACACTTGTACAACGCTGATATCATCAGAATGACATAACACACACGAACGCAATCTTCGGAGCCGTCTGCCACACTTTCATAGAGAGCTGCATTCACTCACTCGCAACTTCGCTGCACGACTGACTCACTAACTCGCCATCGCATAGCACGTTTTTGCTGCGTACCCACCCAAGTTTTGGGTTTAACCGCAGATTGAAATTTTGGTGATGCAGGCTTAGGTGGGATTATTTTAATGAGGAATTTTTGCAAGGTAGCTTTTTCTTGCCCTTCTGATTTTGTACAGGATGCAAAACCATTTTTTTCCTTACACCCTGGTATTTACTGGATTAATAATGGGGTATATTTTGTAGCCAAACAGCTCATTTGAAGTTTATGGAGTTCAGCTTTTGCTGCTGTTCGGGTTAACTCCAGTGTTACCTCGGGTGCCCGCATGCCATACGGGGTACCTGGAAAAGCCTGAATCGGCGTCTCGTAGCCAGGGCGCTTCTGTGTGTTGGAAGTTGAGCGTAAAATTTTGTAGCCCAACGCATAATTTCATCCTGCACGTATGGGAGAATAGAAGCTTCGTGAAGCAACCGCACGGGGAAAGAACGACCTACAGAATAAATTTATCGGAGTCCTCTATTCTGTGCACGCTGAAGATATGCGAGCCAACTATCTGCAGTCATGCTCCAGATCCCACAAGCGTACAACATGAGTGGGATTATCAGCGCTCGAAGGAGGTGTACCTTTATTCGGACTGGCATCAAGACTGAACCCAGCATTGGTACCCGTGCAGATAGGTCCCTGATGTATCCGCAGAAAGTTAGGTCCCTATCAAGTTGGACGCCCAGATACTTGATGGAATTGGTCCACTTTATCCTGCGGCCTCTAAATTGGAACTTGGAGCAATCAGCAGGTGTGTGGCGCCTAGTAAAAAGAATGGCGTGGCTTTTGTCCGGATGGAGGGACATCCTTTAACGCCTGCACCACTCTTGTGTGAGACGGAGGTGTCTCTGTATTGGGTTGAAACTAACGCGCGACTTGTCTCGCCTTTTATAACCGAACCATCGTTTCTCGAAAGTTGCCGAAACCACACGATGTTTCGTGGCGTAGCGAGACAAGGGGAGAACTATCCTGACGTCTCTCCGTCTCCCCCTCTCTCTGCCCCCGTCTCTCCCACGGCAAACGCCAACCACTCACTCACGTGTGGGCGTAGCTTGGGCGCTATCTTTCTTTTTCACTCCCCGGTTCTCTCTCTCTCTCTCTCTCGCCAAATAACAAACGCCTCGCGACAATATGATGTCTTCTGGACTTGTAAGCTGCGACGACTCTCTTAGTAATAACCTAATTCATTACCAACTTTGATAAAGGATAGAATTATCGAAATCTAAGTTCTTGAGGCAAATACACATGGGAGCGATACATGGCAGGTGACACCTTCATGCTTTATATTTTGTTATCTTAAAAATATATTGAATTTGTCAGTGAGTGAGGATTTTAACGCGTACTATATCCTCTTTAGCATTTTTTCTACAACAATAATTTTTCAAAACATAAATTGTTGTTGCACACCCAGTTTTAATGAATACTTCATTTCATACGAGAGCACATTCACAACTTTAGTCGCAATTCCTTCTGAAATTTTACCGGCACTTTTTCATGCCGTCTCCATTCTGAAATTCGATGACACTGCTGCCAGCTGTTTCAGTGGTAGACCTCAGGTTCCTTTTCTCAGGGTACGCGTGAGTGGGTGCTGAGTTAAGTTGACCGATTTATTTTGGTGCAGGCTAATAAATAAGCTATTTAGATAAGTTGCTGGCTAAAAGAGAAAGTACGCATTATTCTTTGTTCCGGAAACTGTGACTGTTGACGTATTATTGTGCTAACTTCTGACGTACAAGTGCTGTCATTTTTTAAGAAAGACAATTATTTGAAATGTGTTCTGACAAGCATTTAAGTAATTTTCAAACAATAGAATCATAAATTTTATGGTCTTGAGCGAGGTATATCATCCCACGATGGTACGAGTCTGCTTGTTTTTGATGCGAAGAATTCGGTGACACTCATTTGCACTGCTTCAACGTTATCAAAATTTCCTCCACGAAGCAAATGGGCCATGGATAGAAAAGTATTATAATCTGATGATACGAGATCAGGGCTGTATGCTGGGTGTGGCAGTAGTTCTATTCCTCGCAATTCCTGAATTTTTTGCATAGTTGTTCTTGCAGTATGGGGTGTTGCATTGTCCTGTTGCAATAGGACTCTATTTCGGTTAACTAATTCTGGGTATCTCCGTCTGAAAATTTCATGAACTCGTTCCAGTTGTTTAGAATAAAGATCCGCATCTATCGTCTGTCCATTTGGTACAGACTTCCAGTGAATCACACCTTCAAAATTCTGCAGATACAGAACATTACTTTAGGACTGAACTGATCTTTCTAATGATGATTTTGGCAGGTTGGCAGGGATCAAGTCACTTTCGAAGCATCAGGGTTTCGATAGTTTAACCATTTTTCATAACAAGTGACAATTCTCCTGACAGATGTCAACTCTACGTTCAGCCTGTTGAGGTGTCGTTTCATGAGGTACAGATCTTTTCCAAGTGTCTTAATGTGGCGAGGAATGGTATGTTTTCATGCACCAGGTTCCCCTGAAAACCTACGGGTACATTTTTTAAACCTTTTTCTCGTTAAAATTGGCATCTATCCTCTATAATCTATACTTTAGGTCTTCCAGAACGAGGTGAACCTTTAGGGCCGTATTCATAGTTACCACTTTGGTCTAGACTATCTTTCGACTAACTTAGTGCGTATCAACGGCGGTCTAACTTCGTGGTATTCATAGACGATAAAAACCCACGGACCAAGTAAAACCGTGGATCAGCACGTAGCAAATGTTACACGAGGTAGAAAGGTTCTCTTGCGCATGCGCGAGTCCCATAGAGTGCTAAACAAACCACAGTGTACCTACAACTTTATACATTTCTATGGTAATTTAACAGCTGTTTCTTAATCATTTTGTTGGTCGATAATGTTCAATAAGGAGTTTGCTGTTCTGCGAACATGGAGTTAATGAAAAAGCGTGCAGTCATTTGTTCTGAGGAAGAGAAAAATGTGACTTTTATTTAGTTCGGTAAATGATGGACAGTGTACGACAAATGTCAGTTGAGGTTGTCCTTGCCCGTTAGGAACCTGGTTGAGTCCTCCCAGCACTCAACACTTCATAACATAGGGAAGATGACGGGTAAAGATTACGGATGGGGGAGGTTTCCTGGACAGGTCGGGGTTTTGCTTGGGGTTCGCTCGGCATGGACTATGTTCTTTGTTCCAGGGTGTGGGATACGTCCTGACTGGATGTGGTATGATCAGCGAAGAAAACACCTCGACTGTTCCATGATCAAATTATTCGCTAAAGTAATTAGATACCTCACTCGCCACCTGTAAAGTCGCTGTTTGTAGACTCGAGTGTTGTTTTTGGCGCTAACGATAGATTTCCTTACACGTGTTATGTGCTCAGTGTATTCCTACCGCACTGGTATTCACTACGTGGTTCCTCTACATCCGACCGACAGAGAGTGTCTCAACTATCCAAATCACGGATCCACTATCTCCTGGATTTCCCCCTCTATCGTTACGTTTATCGTAAAAATGCCCTGCTGTTTTGCTTTAGCTATTTATGTATTCAATGAGATTCACTAGATAAACTGTTAGGATTTGAGTGTCAATTGAGATACTCAGGCCTCGATTATCGTCCCTGACGTACTGGTTAGGACGAATCATTTCTATCAGCTTTCTGGCGTTCGGTTTACTAAACCTGTATCTGATTTTGAAGCTCAGGCCGTTATACTTTGAAATTATTTCTATTCTTAGTAGATAAGTTTTCCTCCTGCGTCTTATTTCACGAATTCTACGCGCTAAAGTTACATTTATCATTTCACTGTCGTCCATGTTGCAAAGATAGTCCGCCTTTAATCTACCCCTCGGAGCCGGACCAACGTGTTTGGTCCCCGGAGTATCGCTAATCGCGGTTTATGAATAAGAAAATCGATGATCCACCCTTAGTCCACCGGAAGTAGCAAGTCGGTCCGGACCAAGTCTTACTATGAATAAGGCCCTTACAGTCCGGCCGCTGTATCTCCGGCTCTGACGTTTAATGGCTGCAGGAGGAGGAGGGGGAATGTTAATATTACCAACATATAATAATGACTAATTGAAAATATATCGTCAGAATTATTTTTATAATGAGAGTATAGGACTATATTAGCGTCAATACATTGAAATCCAACTTTTAATTTCATTATCATGCAAGATATTCTTTACATCACCCTATTCGAATATTTCGTTCACACTTTCACGCACTCCAACTGCTTCTGTTAGTGGTACTGGGAATCTGTATATCCGGTGTCGTGGTCAGGAAGTTAAATCTGTCTGCTAGCGCCAATCAGCGTTGTCGCTGCTAGGCGTGGCTTGCAAATCTAGCACCGTGTGGCCGCTGCAATTTTGTGTGGACCACGTGGCTTTTAGTGGATCCCGCGCTGGTGGTTTGTTTAATTTTTTGTGAGTGCGTGAATTCCGATTTGTAGAGTCTGTAAGTCTTATAATTATCGCTATTACAGTAATGTGGCTACCGGTTCGTCAGAATTCAAGAAAAAAATCGGCTCTTATAAGAGCCAAAGCCGTGAATTTATATTCAGGCTACGTCAGTACTTCGAGAAGGAATGGGACAGTAGTGGACCTCTGCTACCTGTTACCAAGGTACTGGACAGAGTTTGTGACGCCTTGAAGGTGGGAAGAATGTGTCCACGGAAAAGTGCCAGTTGATTTAAGTTCGCCATCTCAGTTCTGCGTACCCCGGGAAAGCAAAGGCAACAAGAGAGCCTTAAACCTTCACTTGATGCTTTTCAAAAGGATGCTATAAGGCGACATATATATCAATATTATATGAGAAAGACATTTCCCACTCGTGCGAAGTAGCTTTTTGTTATTTCTTTTCCAGTAAATGGTATATTGTCTCCACATGCAACTATTCTGGGATCATGTATATACACGTTGTCCACATACATTTACGAAGATACGATCTGCAAATACGTGAAATATTTAAAATACACGTGTTCCTCTGCTTGAAATTCCCGCTAAAAAACTGGCAACAACGCGCTTCCACCTCTCGAGATCTGTCAAAGCCGGAGATAGAGCGGCAGGACTATAGTGTTTTTGTCTACATTGTTGAAACGTTGGAACTACCGTTGTCACACGCTCACTAACCACACCTTCTCCTTCCACATAACATATTCTTCAAACTGCGGCAGCGACATTATAATCGTTCTTCCAGTAAAGGACTATAATTTCAAACTTTGTTATCCTCATTTTGTCATTGTTTATTAACAATTGAAGACTGATAATTGCTGGCAATGTACGCAACATTAACTATGTTATCCTGTAAATAGCATTGCCAAACCAAAGAAATTCAATAAATTTTTCAAAACACCGAAGTAAAAAAAACGGTGTTACTTATAAGACAACTTAGTGCGGCCTTCAGTTGCAACAAACTGCCTGTAATCGGTCACAGTAAACACTTCTTTTAGACTCTAAGACGCCAAGGTAAAGGATGCAAATTTTATATTTTATCAATTTAAGTCACGAGTACTGTATCATCCCACCAAGTTCTTAACTTTAATGACAACTTTCAAAGCTACTCATTTGTCTGTAAAACGCAATGGTCCACTCGGTGATTTGCTGAATAATCCTCTTGCTTTTTAGTTTTCATAATTTTCTGCCTACGTTATTTAGTGACTGTACCCTTCTGAGATTTGATTACCCCAAACTTTAGCTAATGCATTTTTGATGAACAATTTCACTAGAACTCTTTTAATTATTTTAGCCACGTTGGCTTTCTAATTGACTTCCTCAACTCTTTAATTTCCTGAGGACTGGCCAAACTTTCTTACATTTAACACACAGAATTATTTATTTTTCCCTCTCTTATTTCTTTATTGAATTATTAATTTTAGAAGTCAATAATTCCAGTATCAATTTATATAATGTTTATTAATTTCGGTTAATTGATGGAAATTAAACATTTCTTCACACTAGCCGTATATACACTAAGGTTTTTGATAGATAGAGTCAACATGAAAAATTCAATGCCAAGGCCAGGATTTCAACCACGGACCTCCTGGTTTCCATCCAGTCGCTCTAACCAATTGAGGTAACATGTCCAGCGTGTCGTCCTGACATTAAATTCCCCAATTGACTCGCATATTTCCCAGTAGACCGCTAGGGGCTATCGTATCCGAGATACGCCGTTTGTGGCGACTTACTATCGTAAGTACTTTTGCCCCAGGCTTCATCATTTAACTCTTATTATTTAAATTAACTGATGAAAATTAATCATTTCTTCACACTAGCCGTATATATGCTAAGGTTTTTAACTTATTAATTTCATTAAAAAAGTTCGAAATGAGAATGATCCAATAAGCTGGTGTATTATTTAAAAACTTATAAATATCACTATCCTTTTAAGCTTAAAAATGAAATACAATGATTTTTAGTAAACGCTCTTTTAAACAATTGCCCAAAAACTGCATTTAGTGACGCAATAACATTTAGGTATAAATTTAAACAAGGGGTTTTTTTTTTTTTTTTTACAAAATTTTTGTTCGGGACACCATTAGTTATTTATAGTAATCTAAAGCTCTGCATTCTTTTTGCATAAAATAATTTATTTATTTAAAAACGGATACAGTATAACTCGAAACTTACTTGGCAAATCGGATGAAGAAAAATAAAATCCCACTTTATCTGAAACGCGTGCGGTATGAATACCTTCCTGTACTGAGCAGTGAATCATTGTCTTTCACAGTTTCCTATGTTTTTAATTACTTAGGTCATCTTTGAATTGGTTCGCTTGCTATTTGGGTTTCTCTGAGAATATTTAATCTTCCCAATTCTGAGACACCTCCGCCTCCTCCAAGATTGGTGCACGCTCTGGCGAATGTCCATCAACCCGCAGGAAAGCCGAGTCATTCTATTTACAAAGCGCCACTTTCCCGCCAACTTCCCCACATTTGCCTATTCTGGACGAAGGATAAGGTGGGAAAATTCCATTAAATATTTGGGTGTGACTCTGGACAAGTGCCTAACAGTATCTAGTATACACAAATGCACATGGCATAACATAGACAGTAAATAATGACAATCCTAATCAGCCTGTTTTCGATTCCAGGCGGCCGCAAAGTGGGATTTGTGGACAAAATGGCGCTGGGTCGGTATCCTCCGGTTTCCAGTCCGCGTTGGACCGACCCCCCAACCCTGATCTCAACTATCAGGTCAATATGCTTCGGCTCCCTCACTCTGTGGGAACCCAAGCGACACCTAACACCACCACTGGTGAGGAAGGGAGACACAAAAATGATAATCTTAATTAATAGCTTCATTTACAAATAATTAAATGACTAGGAGTCTATTTATTATCACGGCCATGGAATTATCTGGATTTACTTACTGTTTATTGGAGGGAAGCAACGGTCAAGCTAATGCAGTACTGTTTGTTGCAATCATCGCTGAACGTTAGAGCTGTGTAATTACACATACAAGTTGCAAAGATGAGTTCTTTAGCTTTTCGGCATTATGATATATATTTGGTTTTAGGGATGCCTTGGTCTGAGTGACAAGTAGCAAACAGGCTGTTTATTAGAAACCTGGTTAAATGCTACCCGGTAGCTACAAAACAGGAATGAACATAAGGCGGAGCTAGGCGTGACTGGTCTATCGTAGTCTAGCCAATAAGCTAAATGCAATGCTGTACAGTTGTGCACGATTTCACCAACAGATGTTAAAATTGACGTTAGCAAATGTAACGTAACAATTGTCACAGCGCTAACAGATATGTTAAATTTCTTGCATTTCACCAACCTGTTTTCTGAAAATGTTCACTGTGTTTACGCCAAGAAACTTGTAAATATTACCACAATAGAAGGCTATGGATGAGTGGTACAATTTTCTGAGCGTACTGCAATGCGCTTTTGTTTTCTTCTCCGTCTGCACAAATGGCGGATGAACAAAATCATAAATAAAGCCGTGAGACAAATTTCACATTGATGGAGAAAGAATTGTTAATAGAATTGGTGACGAAGTGTAAGGATATTGTGGAAAGTAAGAGGACGGGTGCGGTGAATGTAAAAGAGAAAGATGTCACGTGGGAAAATATTGGAAACGAATTTAATTCTAATGCATGTGTCACTACTACAAGCACGATGCAACTTTTTCATTATTACGTAAATTTAAAACGAGGAGCGAAGAAGGACATGTGACTTGAACGTTTCAAGACGGCAGGTGGACAGTGTGTTATCCACAGTGAATTATAAAATCACAAAGTTATTAATACTTGAAGCAAAGGCGAGATCCTCATATTTCTTTCGATACATGTTCTACCTCAGTATAACGTAAATTTTAAACGAGGAGCGAAGAAAGGCAAGTGACTTGAACGTTTCAAGACGGGAGGTGGACAGTGTATTATCCACATAAATCAAAGAATTATAAAATCACAAAGTTATTAATACTTGAAGCTTAGGCGAGATCATCATATTACTTTCGATTCATGTTCTAACCTCTCTTGTATACCGCAGTAACCTTCATAACAGCTTGTTTCGACAGTCTATTCCTCTGTAGAAAATTTTCTTCTGAAAACAACTCAAAATAATTTCTCCTCATAGGCCGTATACTATTACGAACGCCATTTTGACGCTCTTAAATATAGCAAATCGACATCAACAGCTGCGTTCACGCCCACCATCTTGACTATTTACAATTGTTAAGTATTTAACATCAGAAATTCCGTTAGTTATTTCAACAAAAGATTTAACACATGTGTTACGCTAACACTTTTTGGTGAAATGCAATTTTTGCTTTAACTATTGCTAAATTCGTGTTAAGTCTTAACATCTGTTGGTGAAATTGGGCAGTAAGCATGCATACTGGCTTGCTTGGCCGAACCGTGCGGATTTCTTTGCGCACTCAAAAGATACTAAATACAGAATTATTTGGTTATCCCATGTCAAAGGACTATGTTTTCTGAGGGTGACTGTCCAACCCCCATGTTTATAGCATATCCGTTTTCGGAGATATTGTCACCCGAACGTTGGAACTCCCTATAGAACCGGCCGGCAGCAGTAGGAGGTGGTAGGCGTTCGCCACGCCCACTCATTTGTCTTATAGCGGTAACGAGGGGTGGCTGGAAAAACATCACTGTGCCGTCTCTGTCCGTTCCACCTGAGTTCTCGAACTTTCAGGATATTTCATCTAATCCAGAACCTTCTAGATTGGCTAGTTGGCCCTATATAAGCAACACGTCGGGCTGGAGGAAAGTCAGTTCTTGGCGAGCTGTGAGGAGTGTCCAGCGAGGGGACGGACTGCGTACGTGCGTCGGAGGAGTGTACGTAATTGCGAGTTCAAGTGGAACTATAATGGACGGATTGGTGAATTATAATTGTGTGCATTACTTAATTCTGTGTAATCAGCAAATGCTCAGCTGTAATTCGCTGGAAATAAAGAACATTGTTGAGTGGTGCAATCAGAAATTTAATTTCACGAACCCCACGAACAGTCACACTGTTGTCAGGAAGCGGGACGATAACATCACCGAACATTACAACCATGGACGCGGCATTGGAAATTTTTTTGGAGAAGATGATGGAAATGAAGGCCGAATTAACAGAGAAGACGGAAGCGGCAAATAACAACTTGTCCGCGAAGATGAACGACATAACGACAAAAACAGAAGCGGCAAACAACAACTTGGCCACGAGAATGACCGCAAAGATGGGCGAAATGACCACGGAAATGAAGGTGGCGAACGAGGCTCTCGCCGCCAAATTTGAAGAACAGTTGGCCGGCGTGAGTGATGACGTGACGGAGCTGGGCAAGGGGATGGGCCAAGTGAACGAACGCGTCGAGGACCTGTCGAACCGCTTCAATGACCTAGAGGAAAAGGCCAACAGTAACGCCACGTCCCTGAACACCATGGCGGAAGACGTCGAAGACCTTGCTAGCCGCGTTAACAATCTGGAAGTAAAGGCCGACAGCAGCGTCAAGTCCCTGAACGCCATGGTGTAGGACGTCGTCGGCAGGAGGTTGAAGGATTTGAAGGCCGACGCGCCGGGACGCGACACAACATCGGCGCGTGTCAAACCTCCGAAATATGACGGCGCGTCAACGTTTGAGGTCTTCCGCCGCCAGTTCGACACAGTGTCCAAGCACAACAAATGGTCACCAGAAGAAGAGGCCACACAGTTAATAGCCAGCCTCCAGGGACGGGCCGCGGAACTCCTGAACGCGGTTCAGTGAACGGCGGCACCCAAGGACATCTGGGAGGCCCTGGAGGATCGTTTCGGAAACCTCCGCTTAGCCGCAGCGTACCGCAGCCAGCTAAAGTCAAGATCACAGCAGCCGGGGCAGACGCTGCAGGAGTTCGCCCTGGCAGTTGAACAACTGGCAAGCAAGGCCCTAGTCGACCTCCCACCAGAGTTCGTGTCCCGAGAAGCTGCCTACACCTTCGTTGACGGGGTACGGGACACGGAGTTTCGTCAGCGCCTAATGCTCGGCGATTATAAAACAATTCACGCGGCACTAACGGCAGCATTAAGGATGGAGGCGGCCAAGGTGACAGCTATCCCGACGTCGTGAACGAGGAATGTCCGCTACACCAGAGACAGAAGACCAGCCGGCATCCCCCGCCATCTCATTCCATCGGTGCTCCATCTTCATCTCATGTATCATCAGTGTCACCGCCTGCGGTGCCGTATGTAGTAAAAGCGGGCGTTAAACACTACACAAATTTCGGACAACTGGACCAATGAACGCATCACTTCAGCCAATGGAATGCACAGGAGCCACAAATGACAGATAGATGTTATGTCCACGTGGAATAATGAGTGTGTTATCTGAGAGGTTTCTATTAACAAAGATAAAGCCAAGGTAACCATTCGAGCAGCACGATAATACATTGATATCAAGAGGTACAGGTCTAACATTAATTAAATCGCCATTCTTGCATAAGAAGCTAGCAGTGACACTTCCCATAGTTCAGGTATCTCCTCATCTTTCAGTGTCCAACAAAAATTCCCTCTCTTTCTCTCTCTGTCTCTCTCTGTCTCTCTCTCTCTCTCTCTCTCTCTCTCTCTTAGGCTTATTGTTCTTATGATTAAGTTAGTAATGACAAGAATATGTCAGAAGTGCACGTGAAAACATATTACTCATGCTCACTTCATCCCTTCCTCCTGGCGGTGTAGTATGCGAGGTGTTGTATACCTATCAACAACACAGTAACAACCTCCTGATATGATGGGAGGCAAGTCAGGTCTCAAAGCTTCGCTATCCATTTCGAATAGTCTACTACAGATTATCTGGTTTATCTTGAAACGGGAATTATAGAGAGAGCTCACTACTCTCTGTGCTGTTGCAGGTCACCCATGACTGCTTAATGTCACATTGCATCATTTCCATATAACGTTCCGATTCACTCCACGTGATTATATTGTAGCTATCCCTTTAATACTGACAAGCGCAGCGCTTTAAGAACCACTGGTAGATGGTGACTGTGTTGATATACCGTCCATTACGGGTTTCTTGGAGGGTTCCAACTACCAGGATCCTTGGCTCCATTGTCTGGATTAAACCTGCAGCCTTCAAAGTTGCCCGCCTCGGCAGTGTGGTTGGTAGCGTATCTGCCTCACGTTCAAGAGGTCCCGAGTTCGAATCTCGGTCAGGGTGAGTTAGCTGGATACGGTTTTATTCCGGGGTTTTCCCATATCCTGAAAGACGAATGTTAGGTGACTCTATGCTTCATGGACTCCGGGCTCATTTGCGCATCTTTTCACCCATTTCACTCATGGTCCGAAATGAATTAACGTTGGAGGACTTAAATTACACAAAATATGCCTTCAAAGTCATCGTTTGATTCAGAGTCACTATCACAGTGACACTGAGGGTAACGTAGGTCAACGTATGTCACTTGATTCATCTTTGGAGCCTGTTGCATGCTATTTGAGCTTATCTGTGTTAATCTTAATTATGTAGTACAGCACCCGTACTGATGTCATATTTCCATTGTTACCATATTTCAGTGTCAATATAAACCACTGTTTGTTAATAAGCAAGCCTTGCACAGGATGGAGCACCCGTCGCATACTGACAGAGACTAGGCAGTCTCAGCAGTGGAAATTTCTTTACGAAATTTGTCATCTCACACTTGTCATAGGGAGGAGTAGTGCTAAGTAGATCTTGCTTCAAGTTAAACCAGACGAATCTTAGTGTTCATTTGTATTCCCTTTGTTTTCACATTTACTGTTTGTAGTTGAGTAGTCGTGCGTTTATTTATGATTCCATCTCTAACCTATGGATTTAGAACAATACGGCAAAGCGTTGAAGTGTACTGAGCTTCAGTGGCAAACGCTACATTCGCTTGTTTTCTTGCTTAGTGGAAGATTGAAATATTAGAAACCAGGCGTACAGTAGATGACGAAATGCAAATAAAGTATTTGGGAGCTCTCTCTCTCTTTCTATGTGTGATATGAGTGTTTAAGCTATTAGTTATTATACATAAACATAAATTGTCATTGAAGTTGCTTTGACTAAAAGAGATTTGGATACCCTGTTCTTCCTTGTCACAACAGTCAATCATGTTATATAATATTTATATGATATCTCGCAACTGCCTATGTATGACACGTTACTGTGATTAAGCTAGGAATTTCGTACAGCAGCGACGATAGTTCTGTGTCGGTGACCTACTTTCTTCGCGCACTGGAGTGAGTCTATCACTAAGCGTCACTTGCAGCTTCTGCTAGCGCTAGAAGATGGAAGACAATGCAGCAAGGCCATATTTCACAGACTCGTCTAGACTAAAATGCATACTTTAAGGTACATGAGCATTTGCTCATCTTAGTCACTGAGAAACAACAGATCGTCTTTACTGTTTTACTTCTTTGCTTTCACAAATGTTTTAATTTACAGAAAAATAAAAACCTAGGGTGATGGCTCTGTAGCTTATATCGCATTGAAGTGAGTGAGACGATTGTCGTATGAAGATATTTCATTTTCATATATAATCAACTTTCCTTCTCCTCTATGCCTTTTTATGGCATGTAAATATGACACGCGCCAATATCTCATATACATTTTCTTTTAAAGACCCTGTTGTTCCTTGTTTTCTTCCACTTGAAACCTATGCTACATAAGATAATCTTTAAACTAGTGCTTCCCTCTTTAAAGTTAATGGAACCTTGATGTTTCAGGAGCCCCAAATTTTGACACTGGGCACAGTTTTCTCCTGAATATACAAATTATAAATTGTTTGGCGAATTACACAGCTATGAAAAGCATCAATGACAGTGATTGTTTCTGGTACACGATGTGTTTTCCAGATGTTTCAAAGGAGGTCGCTTGTGGCTCACATTTCTCCCCTTCTTTAATTATTATACGAAATTTTCTCTCAGATACCTCTTTATCTGCAGTCACCCTTCCTTGCATTTTATTAGCATATCGCCAGAAACTGCTTCCCGTTTTAGAATAGATTGACATTACTAATAACTTCGCGGTTTGGCTGTGAAGTTTGCTTTAAATTTGAGGCATTTTAATCTAAATAAGAAAATATATAAACGCACGCACATACACACACAAAACGCTAATCACCAGTGGGATTAATAATCACAATTTCTAAACCTTTGAAATCTTAACGAGATAGCACCGAAGCGTTTGAAGTTACCCGGTCAAACCTCTCCACGATACTGGCCATTTCAGTGTACTGCGCATAACTGAGAGTGTAGGCTCAGCAACTGGATTCTAAACGACTGCGCTCACGGTCTCCACCGGCACAGAACCATCGTCCGCACTGTACCGTCCACCGTTCCCTATGCACTCTCCCGGCATTAAAACAAGTCATAGATAAGAATGCATCGCGTAGGGGCATTGAAACCGGTTGCCCAGAGAACAAAAATTACTTATGAGACATTCGTAAATGGACATCTATTTAGATCATTATGTACAACAAACAAATTCTTATATAGTACATAGGGCTTGTCTCTGTCTAATTTTATTACTTAATTAAGCACATTGTGGCAACACCCAAGCAATTAAAACGCAGATTGTAGTATTTCCTGATCGAATGTAAAATATTCAAATAATGAAATTAATTTCTTAAGTATCTAAAAACTCTTACTAGAGAATATACAAAAGCAGGAATTGTACTAGATATTTGCTCATTTACGGCCGTATTACCAAAACAATGATTTGCCTCTGAAGGCATTCAAACAAAAAACTCATTTTATGTCCCGTAAAACAAAATTTAGATGATTGATAATCTGTTGCAAATTCGTTATTGATTTCAGCTAATTTAGTTTCTCGATCTGGCTTCTCTTTTTTCATGTTTGCTGAAGTATCCAACTGAAGTGTAAATGTAAATAATGAAGTACATAAGGACATGAATAAGTACACTTCTAGAAAACATACAATGGTTTCACAGCAAATTTAGTTGCTCATCTTTGAAGCACAACAAAGATGTTATTCGAATGTTCTCCTTCCTACCAACGTAATCTGTGGCATGCAGTTACACCTGTATTGCAGTAATGAGTTATATTCTACGACGAACTTTGCCCTTGCTAGTAGCGCTGCGTTGTATAGCCATGCCAGGCCTCTCTTACACTGCTCAAGGAAATCGGTATGACCTTTCAGCTCTGGTTATTACACATAAACAGAGCGTAAATACACTGACTTGCCTTGTTTGCGCAATAGACTTGCGTAAACAACTACGTTGTTTCAGGTGTTTTCCGATATGCGTCCACGCTTTTCCAGGTAGTATAGTAAATGCTAGATGTTTACTACAGTTTGGCCGGCTGGGTTGTTGCCAGTTCGTTCGTGGAATTGCAAACAGAGGAGTACTCCTACTTTAAATATTCCACGCATTTGCATATTTCACGAACCAGTAACCCTCTATTATAATAGATATAATAGTAAGACTTAGAGACACTAAAAATCGGAATTCACGCAAGCACAACTTCACCAGAGCAAGCACTAAAAGCAAGTGTAGCCACGTAGTCCAAACTAAATTAAACTGGCTACACGGTGTTGGGTTCGGAAGCCACGCCTAACAGCAACAATGCTGATTGGCGCTAGCAGACAGTTTTAGCCTCCGAACCACGACACTGGATATATGGCCTCCCAGTACTACCAACAGAAGCAGTTAATGTGCGTGAAAGGTGTGAACGAAATTTTCGAATAGTGGTGTTGTAATGAATATCTTACATAATAATGAAATTCAAGTCGGATTTCAGTGTTTTAAAGCTAATATAGTACTATATTTTCATTCTAAAGATGCTTCTGAATATATGTTTTCAATCGCTCATTACTGTATGTTGGTACTATTAAGCTCCCCCTTCCATCTCCTGCAACAGCAAAACATCAGACCCGGAGATCCAACTGCCGTACTGTACTCGGCGTGATGCTAACCAGCTGACAAAACAGAGCTCTCGCATTTCTTCACTTCAAATAAGCTGTAAGGAATCTCAGGGATTAAAATGCAACTGAATGGAGCATGAATGGGATTTGTGCGGATTGGGTTGGACTCGAGGGGGGCAGTGTGTTCCAGACACCCGTGGGGGATCGGGTACCTCCAACCAGGTCTCGGCTGCCCGGAAGGACTACAGGGTTCCCTAAGAACTCCCGGGTACTAGCCTGCATATCTAGTGGAAGGTGTGCTAGATCACCAGGCGGCCACACCGAGGTCTTCTGTAGCCAAATGTGTGGCGTATCCACTTCCGCACGCCTTAATTAGGTTGGGGGGTTTAGACTCAAGGATTAACCCAGGAATAGAACCCCAGAGCTATTCTTAGCTCCCTAGTTATTAGAGGCCAGGGTCTTCGGGCCTTCGGGTAGACCTCGTACAACTATGGTTAGCTAAAGTGCGAACAAAATGCAGCTGGAGTTATGATTTTCCAAAACTTAAGCTCTCCAGTTTTCCGCCTGTACCGTCATTTTGGGCTGCCTCTCCTCTCCTCCATAGCACAAGCTGCACTGCACTGGTCAGCGTATGGAGGGGAGAGAGTCATGTAACGCTTGCCTGTTGCGAAGGGGAGACGACTGTGCTCGCGCATGCGCATACGGACCGCACTTTTTTCGCGGTCTATCTGTAAATTACTTAGCCAAAAGAGCCTCTCCGTCTCGCTCTGTCCCTTCCTGACTTTCTCTTTCTCCTACCAGCCGGCTAGAGCCGAAGGACACGGCCGCGATCCATGAAACTTCCTCTAATTATGCACATAGAAATCTGCATTAGTACCCGCCGTATTGCCATTAAGTAACGGATCTAATTCTCTAGTTGTTCCAAACCAAAATGTTTAACTACTACAACCTTCAACCACAGTACAAGTTTTGATCCAACATTATAAAATTTAATAATAAAATGTCAAATTCGGCTCCAGGAAACAATTATGAACTCTAAAAACATTCAAAACCGTTATTATAAAAGAGGATTTCATACATTAGTTCAATTAACTGTTTTACCTCAATGCCATAAATACTACTCAACAAAATATTTTCTTTTCTTATTTTAAATTATAGAATTTGTACAACAAAATAGCTTTTGTTATTATAACCACCGTTAAGCGTCATTTTATCCCCGGAAATCTTAATTTAATTCGTCATTGTTTAATAATATGACCTGCACTATATATCTGTATGCTATGAACATCTGTTTTTGAAGAATCCTTCCCCTTCCCGAACTAGAGATTAGGGGGTAAGGATAACAATTAGACACTTTGTTGCTACTATTATTGATGTGATTTTTCCCTACCAATAAATGAGCTTTGACTTCAATGTTCACTGTGCGTTTTATGTACCATGTGCTAGTGATTTTATTGCTTCTGTTGATGTTTCCTGTGTGATTTGGGAATTGATGAGTGGAATTATGTTGACTGCACAATGATCCAAATGAGATATGTGTATAATGTGTACTGAAATAAGTTTCCCTTCGAGGGTTAGAGGTGTTTATGTATGTGGCAGCCAGGGGGTTTGGAATGGGCGTCGTAGCTGGCAAAACTGGAAGCGATCGTCGAATCTTTACCTACATCGTGTGGACGGTGCCTGGAGGTTCAGCCGAAAAGGGGGGCCTCCAGCAAGGCGACAAGGTAAGTATTCACATCGATCAAACTGTAACGGTATATGAATTATTAGCATTTCTACTGAACCCTAGTAGCGATCTGTACCCACATCGCTGATACATGTTATAAAATTTTAACGACTACTTCGGGGTAGAATTTTGTTAAATTGTAACGGTACATTGAATATTAGCATGTTTTCTAAGCCTTGCTAACATTCTCCAACCAGCGCATGGAACTCTGAGTTCTGCGTGTGCATTCCATTGTTTCGTTAAAACACTAACAGTTTTCTTACAATGGAACTATCACTATGCTCATAGCTGTATTTGCTTGTGAATTTGATGAGATTATCTCTGCTCTATGTGAGGCCTGTGTGCGGAGCATAACTAGAATTACTCTAAAATGAATCCAGAATGCGTAGGAACATAGTCAAAATAACACAGTATTTTACCGGAGGGATTGTTTACCACTGATGGGTAGCGGTCTCACATGACATACTACTGTTTGCCAACCACAAGAAGGCAGGAGAAGAAAGAAGGGAAGATGGGTTTCAACAGTTTATCTACTCTGATAGTGGATCTTTTAACTAGGAAATTAGTGTGTGAGAGCCTATTTGAATCACCCATGTTGCCAGATCTAATATTTGTTGCAGTAAATGCAGCAATAGGTGTTATGTATGGGTGATTTTTGCTACAACACGTGCGTATTTTTAACGAAACTATAGTTAAACCGCGAACAAAATGCAGCTGGAGGTGTGATTTATCAAAACTAAAGCCCTCCAGCTTTCCGACTCTACCGCCATTTTAAGCTGCCTCTCCTCTCCTTCATAGCGAAAGCTGCACTGCACTGGTCAACGTATGGAGGGGAGGGAGTCATTTAAGGATTGGATGTTGAGGAGGGGAGACGACTGTGCTCGCGCATGCACACACCGACCACACTTTGTTCGCGGTTTATCTGTAGCATCCTTGTCATACTCGAAGGTCAGCATATACACCATGCGAACAGCAAATGTCATTACACTACAGATACCTCTAGCTTGCCTTCTTGTCCTGGGCAGACAGTAAGAAGAGCCTTCCCGCGCAACCGTTAGAGATCTGAGAGATATCCAGCAGCTACTTGTTAGTGGTCGCATGCGACACCTTTCAGGCTTCAATTTTGGGCGTTGCAATTCTACTCCGCAGCAAATATTTGGCACACAGGGCGCACATAGAGCAGAGATAATGCCATCAAATTCTCAAGGGAATACATGTATGACCATAGTGACAGTTCCCTTGTTAGTATATCACCACATTCCCATAAGTACGTAATTTTATAAATCTTATACTGAGCTATTTTAGTGAAACAATTCAAATGATATGTATAAGAAAGAATGAAGAGCAGATATTAACTTATAGCAAAAGTACATTAATTTAAATGTTTGGTCATTGTCTGGATATCATATTCTTAGGGCATTTTCTTGGTAAGGACATACTTGAACTGCGTCAAACTTTCCAGTGTATGTTCCGACACGCGAGTGGGAATGCACCCATCTCCCTTCAGATGTTTTCCTTCACTTCAGCAATCGTACTGAGTCTTGTACTTAAACACTTTTCCTTAGGTAATCGCACCATGACTGGGGGGCGGAGAATTACAAGCCATATCCCCAACGGTGTTAAGTCTGTTAAAGTTATAGACAATTTTTCAACAACTGTTTAATATATCAAACATAATTTAACTTCCCCTACTAAGTACATATAGTAAGAAGGGAAAGTATGTTTTACCATGAAAACATATGATGTTAAAATTTCACCGGAAATATATTTTTGAGACCCGCTAAACCCAAAAAGCATTATTAGATACATCAGCGTGCGTGTGTATATCTATGAACTCCATAATTCAAAAACGAAAATCTGGTTAGATACTAAACTTGTACTTAATATCCAAGGATGCATTACAAAGGCCAATTGATGTAATATTCGTTGTTAATACAATCACTGATAAGATGCAGAAATTAAAGATGATCTATATCCTCCATAAGGAATAATAATTATTACACACACAGTGAAACATGGACATTAATGAAACATAAGTGCAATTACGCCACAGCTTTTCGGGATCACAGTGCAGAGAGTGCAAGCGAGAGGCAAATCAAAACAAACTGATGTACGAGGGCTGATCAACAAAGACTGAGAGACTGATTTTTTCACAGATGTCTATTAACTGCAGTTCAATGTTTAGATGATCTTTTTCAAAGTAGTCCCCTCCTACTTCAATGTACTTTTTATAGCGTCTTGGCCAGTCCTTGAACACGTGCTGCAGACCATTCTCTGTAAGGTTCTTGAGAATCACCTCACTTTTCCTGAGCACTGCTTCAGAGTTCTCAAATCTAATACCCCTAAGCTTCAAGTATCACCGCTGATGAGTCATGGCTGCATCATTATGATCCTGAAAGAAAACAGGCCAGCACAGTGGGGATATCGCCAGGTTCTCCAACTCTAAAAAAGGCAAAAAATTGTTCCATCGGCAGGGAAAGTGATGATAATATTTTTTGACTGTAATGGAATGATTTTCCAGCATGCAGTTCCCCCTCACACTACTGTAACAGCAGCATACTACACGTCAGTATTGGCTACACTGAGGAAGCACATTACAAAGACACGACCAGAGCTTTCTCGGTGTTGGTGACGACTTCATCATGAAAATGCACGGCCTCACGTCGCAAATCAAGTCATGCAGATTCTGACTCGATTCAATATTACCTGTGTACCACATCCACCTTATAGCCCCGATCTTGCGCCCTGGGACTTTTATATTCCCATCACTAAAGGCAAAGGTTAGAGGTATTCGATTTGGGAACTCTGAAACAGTACTCAAGAAAATTGAGGCAATCCTCAAGGATCTGACAAAGAATGGTCTGCAGCACGTTTTCAAATACTGGCAGAGACAGTATAAAAAGTGCATTGAAGTAGGAGAGGACTACTAAGAAAAAGATCATGTAAACATTAAATTACAGTAATAAACATCTGTGAAAAATAATTAGTCTCAGGCTTTGTTGATCAACACTCGTAAATATGACTTAACTGTTTAGTAGCATCAGTTTCTTTACAATCAACAGAGTGACATTCTTAATCAACAGTTGGAGCATGTCTAAAATAAATTGCATTACAGGAATGCTGATCATGTGCACGTGTTGTAGATCATAATTAGTATGACTTTCATTGCACCAAGCTTTACTAAAATATCCATGTGTTTATATAATATACAAAACCTTTAAAACATATCCAAAACTTTTAAAATAGACATTTATCATACTTCATTGTGGATTGCGTTAAATTGAAACATAGAAAATAGAAAGGTAGAGCACTATCTGGTATTGTTAAAACACGTATGTTAAATCCTACATTGAAATGAAAACAAGTATGTTTCGATATCAGCTGTTCCCATTAAACACTGAACATTGTAAAAATACAATTAATAATAGTTTTGGGAAGTGCCTAACGTTAAAAATGAAAACATCATCGGAAAGATGAATGTGCATTCTAATCGGCACCGGACTTGATCTTGCCTGTCACATATTATTTTGTTACCCAAGTGACCAAATTTTTGGGCATTTTAAAGTGCCCTTCCACAAAACTATGGAAGTGTAGATAAATATTTTTCAAGAAATGTCTCCAATGGCCTCTTACCTGGTTGTATTTCTGCAGTTGTTGGAATGGGATGGTGTGCCGCTGGTGGATCGCAGTTTTGAAGAAGTATGTGCAGTGATGGATAGAACGGGCGATGTTGCCGAGCTTCTCGTGGAGCATAAATGGAATATTAAGCCTACTTGACAAAATGTCCTTTCATCAATGTAATCATGTCCAAAAGTAGGTACATAGAAATTCCATTAGCCATTTCATGGAAGCTAATCAAACTTTGATTAATGAACAACGAAGGTGCAACATCAAATTACCACCAAAAGTTACCGATAAATAATAAAAGCAGTTTTCCGCTTCTCAATGTAGTATAATACCTCAATTAACACTAATTCTCAATCCAGACAGTTGTTTGTGTGAAGACTATAACTTTGAATGTGGCAGGGGTAAACACTGCTGCGCCAAGTCGGATGTAGCGGAACCCACGCAGAATCCCATTTGGAATGCAACGTTCGACTTCCCCAACGTGCCCGGAGAGGAATTCATGGACCGTACCATAGAAGTGTATTTGTGGGACTATTTTCCAGACAGAGACAGCATATTCCTAGGTAAGTATCACTAGGGTAGGTCATAATCGCATTCCCTCACCGTTGGATGGCAGACAGAAATTGTTCGCCGTCAGGGACCCTACCCAATGACCCTCCAAAAATATGACTTTTGAGTTTCTCATTTACCAACAACTCTGGTGTAACTGATAAATGGTACATGATCATTGCTCTCTGCAGATCTCCGGTAACCCTAGCGACATGCAAGAGAGAAGAAAGCGGGTTGTAGTTTCCGCCAGGGATCCTACCCACTTATCCTCCAAAAACGATAAATTTTGAGTTTCTCATTTACTAACAACTCCGGGGTAACTGATACCTGGTACATGATCATTACCAAGGACAAGGGAATAAGAGTGCTTCTTAACTATACAATAACAAATACTTGTATTCGTAAAATGACATACTATTAGGTTTGTCACTTCATGTGGTTATGTGGACACAGTGTAATGCAAATGTAACAAAAGTTAATATGGATTATTTAATCCATATAAACAAAATGCTAATTTTAATTAGCATGCTATAATAGAATGGGCTACCTTGTGTATGAGTAATTAAATTTTAAGAATGCGGAATGGAAAAATTGAACTCAGATTAAGCTGCATACAATTTTTATTAACTAAACAGGATTGATAACTGAATAATATTAGAAGCTTAGTTGAAAGTTTCAAGCATGTAAACTAAAAGCGCAGTAAACATCGTTTTGAGTTATACAAGTACTCGTAAAAAGTAAATAAATAAAAGATTAGAAAGTTGAATGATGAACATATGGAGCGTTTAAGTGGCTAACCCCAAGAAAAAAATCTGGCATAAAAGTAAAAGAAATAGCATAATAACAAAAAAAGAATATCCATGTATAGTAGGTAAGAGACATTACTGTTTGCCATCAAGAACTTTGATGTTAGAATTTTATTCTGTTCGAAAATAAACGTTTTGATCTCTTAGAGAAAAATTATTCCTCTATGTGTCTCTGTGTGTAAGAGAGAGGGAGGAAGGGAGGGAAGGCGGAAGGAAGGAGGGAGGGAGAACAGCTACAAAACTGTAAACTCGGTTAAGTACCAAAGAGGCTTGATAGATAAAGACAATGGCTTTAGCTTCCGAAGATGGCCACGTTATCTTTGCTCATCCTGCCAGCGGCCCAAAAGAAGCTCATGGTCAGATGAGCGAAACGTTGACTATACAAAAATAATAAGAAGAAAGCACTGCCACTCTTGACCTCGAATGACACAGGTCTCCACGTGCAAGACTGAGGGAAGTGGAAAAGGAGAGTGGGTAATATCGTTATTAACAAATGTAACTGTACCGAATGAGATGGGAAAGAAATTAAATGGGTGGAGAAAGCAATATTTATGGAAAGAAAATCTTATTTTTGCAACCATTAGTTACTGTTCACTTGACAGCTAAAAGGTAGAGGCAGCAGCATCAAAATGTCTCGCAGACCATCAGAATGCCAAACCCGAAGGACTGCACAAACTCAAGTACTCTGGGATGGTACCCACGGATGCCATTTGCGTTCCAAAATTTGGTGCGCAATGGCCTCCGGACGAATCTGGGGGCAGTACTTGGATGAACACCGGACGAGCTCCTCCATCATTTGAAGCACAATGAAGTGCTTTTGCATGGGATTGAGGATGAGGTTGAGGACCTGCTGCTTACATTTTTGTAATGCAGGGATGGCCCTTTTAATCAGGTCACCGAACCACAGAAATGGGCCGGAAATTCCTCCAGGTCTGCCTGGGACACTGTGGAGCCAGAGGCTGCGATTGATGTGGATCCAGTGCCAGCGGCAGCCACCAATGATGTGTGCACGTCTGCAGCCGGTGCCTGCTCTCGTTGCTTCCGTGCCTCGGTCGTTGCCCTTCATCAGTGGTAGACAGCGCGGTTACTGCTCGGTGACTGTGCGAGCCAAATCGGCTAAAGGTTTTGAGACGCAGGCCCTCGGTCTTGACTGTTCTCTCGCAAGCCCGCTGTGCTGTCGCCAGTAGGAAAGAAAGACTAGTGTAGGAGCCATAGTATGGGCGTATTATTCTGTGGTATGGGCACAGTAGTAGTGAATAAAACTTGGGGAGACTCGCTCTCGCGGTCGTGCGGCGAACCTGGAAGAGCGACGGAGCCCACTGCTTGAGACAGGTATGGGTGGGTGTAACGGTGTACATCCTCGCGGCCAAGCCGGGAAGCTAGAAGGGGCAAAGGCCCACTGCTTGCCGCTGGAGCACAGATTGTTGGAGTTTCTGCTTTAGCAGGAAAGCGACCTCGAAGAGTCGGTGAAAATGCCCTTGCCAGCGACCGGTGATGTTACTCGTAGTAGCTGCTGCTGTTGCTGTGATGCCCAGAATCACAGAAGGGAGCTGAATGATGGGTGCGCACAGATGATGACATGTATAGTGACAGCTTATATAAAAACTGGACCTAACGTAACCTAACTTTCCCATATCTTCGGATGAAATGAGTAGGTATTCATTAAAAGTGTAATTATACTTATATGGGAATTGCTGCAAGGTTCATAATGCTTCATAAAAGTTTGGGTAATGTGTCATTCTTACTTTTGGGCCGGAGTTTGTGAACGTAAAGTGGCCAGAAGAAACCTTCATCAGGAAAATGAATAATTCTTTAAAATACGGTTATACAAGTGCAATATAACCTTTTCGTCAGGTTAGCCAGTTTCAAATTAGTCTATGTTGAGATATTATGCTAAGCATTACCTAAGCATTCCATTTATAAGGACAATCAATAATAATTGATTCTACAACACACAGCATATGTGTAGGCAAACCTTGAAATGTTGAATCCATGGCTCAAATCTTGGCCTGACATTGAAATTTTAGTTTGTTAGCATATATGTATAAACATTTGCATGAAATTACAGTTGCATAATGGCAAGTGCAAATGTTTTCTATATAAGCTAAGAAACTTAACCTAAAAATTTGAAATCCATATGCAAAGGCTCTATTAAATCATTCTTATTATATTACCATAAATACAAATTAAACAATCCGGTTTTATGTACTTAATTCTAAATGTTTAACAACTATGGTCAGTAGCAGCCTGTCCAGTGATACAAAATATCTAGAATTGCAGCATTACCTACAGCATTTTGAAATTAAAAACCACAAAAGCTTTATAAGGGAAGAATTGCCATAACATTACTTAATTTATAGTTTAAATTAATTATATTAATTTTTTCATTCGAACTTAAGTGTTAATTATTGAAGAATTTGTACAGCATTTAATAGTACTGCCATTTCTATACAGAGGCCGACATAAGTATTAGAACATAAACATATTTATTACTTGTATTATTTTAAAGTTATACAGAGTAAGCATACATACATGCAACTGGTACAAAATAAACTTGAGCGTTCCATTAAACATAAATTCATAAATAGCAACTGAAACTAATGCGCATTTCAAGTACACATAAAATGGTTACTTTATATCTGGACATAAGTATTCGAACAGAGAACAGCTAGTGTTTAGTTATCATCCCTTTCTTTGAATTAATGCTGATAATCCTTTGGGAAGTGTCTGTATTTGCTATTTAGTGACTGCAGAGTCCATATTTCCCCTCTTTTTTGTTGTAATTTACGTCCTTCAAATTTTTAAGTCATATCAGACAATGAATGTAATGGGTGAAATGATGCTCAAATGGGCCCAGGATCCATGGAGCTTAGAGTTACCCGACATTCGTCTTTTAGGTTAAGGGAAAACCCCAGAAAAACTTTATCCAGGTAACTCACCCTGACTGAGATTCGAACTTGAAACCTCTCGAACGTGAGGCACACATGCTACCGTCTACGCTGCCGAGGCGGGCTTCTCCATTTTGAGGAAGTTCTTTCAGATGGACCTTGCTCCTGATGTGATGCTTCCACATAGGCTACTCGAGTTCCTTCCCGATGTTTTCTATAGGATTTAAATCTGGAGATTGGGACGGTGTCTTCAAAGTGTGAGGAGTGTTGTACACAATCCAAGGCCTTACAATTTCAGCAGTCCTGCTGAAAGTAATAACCATGCCCTAATCCCAGCTTCTCTGCGCTCTTTTTAAGATTGTTTTCCAGAATTCTCTTGTATTCATATTTGTCCATGATCACATCTATGAAAACCAGTTCCCCAAAGCCAGATGAAGCTATACAGCCCCATACCATCACACTACAGCCATCATGTTTCACTGTAGCTACCATGTTCTTAGGTTCCCATCTTGTATTTGGCAGTCTCCACACTTTAAGACGTCCATCACCCTTGTATAAGCAGAATTTGCTCTCATCTGACCAGAGAACGTTATCCCAGAATTCTGTTGGTTTCACCACATACTGTTTAGCAAATTCTATACCCTTTTTCTCATTAACGTTATTAACATGTGGTTTCTTCCTAGGAACGTGGGCGTTGTACCCAGTACTGCTTAAAACCTGTTAAACTGTTCTGGTGTGAACCACAGTTCCAGAATATTGCTCAAGGCATCCTCTGATCTCAGATGCAGTGACACTCAGATGCTGCGTCACAATTTTTATTATTTGCTTCCTGTCTCTGGTGGTGAGTTTAGAAGGAGCGCCATTTCTAGGTTTATTAACAAAAGAATTTATCTGTTTGAAGCGCTGAATTATGCAGAAAACTGTCGGTTTGCTTCTACTAATGGTTTTGGCAATTTCAGAGAGATATTTGTTTTGTTTGTAAATATGCATCACCATATTACTCTCTGCCACCGTTGTCTCCTTACCTTACGTCCCATATTACCTGGGAGTTCAGAATCGACTGAATAACTTTGAGCACACTGTCACGAGGCATAGCATAAACACAACTGCTATGTGGTAGGGGCATGTAGGGTACGTTCAACCACCTTTCTCTTTGTTTAATTGGGTACATTTGAATACTTTTGTCCTCCAATAAGAGGGACAAAGAATAAATAAGGTATAGATTGTGTAATAAATGCATGCAAAGAGATGTTTTAAATATTGTTTCCGAGACACAAAAGGTTAATATTTACAAGTTTAACAACTCAACGCTGTCAAATAAATATTATAGTAATTTATAGTACGTGCAATGTCACATGTTGTCCTATTCGAATACTTCTGTCGGCCTCTGTATGTGATCTATTTGTGAGGAATCTCTCTCTTTACGTGAGATTTTCTCATTCACAAGTGATGCCATAAATTAGCTATTACTGTTTTTATTTCAGGTAGTATTTCTGTAGCAAATAAATAAATATATAGTCTTCCTTTTGTGAATCTGTAAGTTTAGGTATACATACATACATACACACACACACACACACACACACACACACACATATATATATATATATATATATATATATATATATATATACACTCCTGGAAATGGAAATAAGAACACATTGACGCCGGTGTGTCAGACCCACCATACTTGCTCCGGACACTGCGAGAGGGCTGTAAAAGCAATGATCACACGCACGGCACAGCGGACACACCAGGAACCGCGGTGTTGGACGTCGAATGGCGCTAGTTGCGCAGCGTCTGGGCACCGCCGCCGCCAGTGTCAGCCAGTTTGCCGTGGCATACGGAGCTCCATCGCAGTCTTTAACACTGATAGCTTGCTGCCACAGCGTGGACGTGAACCGTATGTGCATTTGACGGACTTTGAGCGAGGGCGTATAGTGGGCATGCGGGAGGCCGGGTAGGCGTACCGCCGAATTGCTCAACACGTGGGGCGTGAGGTCTCCACAGTACATCGATGTTGTCGCCAGTGGTCGGCGGAAGGTGCACGTGCCCGTCGACCTGGGACCGGACCGCAGGGACGCACGGATGCACGCCAAGACCGTCGGCTCCTACGCAGCGCCGTAGGGGACCGCACCGCCACTTCCCAGCAAATTAGGGACACTGTTGCTCCTGGGGTATGGGCGAGGACCATTCGCAACCGTCTCCATGAAGCTGGGCTACGGTCCCGCGCACAGTTAGGCCGTCCTCCGTTCACGCCCCAACATCGTGCAGCCCGCCTTCAGTGGTGTCGCGACAGGCGTGAATGGAGGGACGAATGCAGACGTGTCGTCTTCAGCGATGAGAGTCGCTTCTGCCTTGGTGCCAATGATGGTCGTATGCGTGTTTGGCGCCGTGCAGGTGAGCGCCACAATCAGGACTGCATACGACCGAGGCACACAGGGCCATTACCCGGCATCATGGTGTGGGGAGCGATCTCCTACACTGGCCATACACCTCTGGTGATCGTCGAGGGTCACTGAATAGTGCACGGTGCATCCAAACCGTCATCGAACCCATCGTTCTACCATTCCTAGACCGGCAAGGGAACTTGCTGTTCCAACAGGTCAATGCACGTCCGCATGCATCCCGTGCCACCCAACGTGCACTAGAAGGTGTAAGTCAACTACCCTGGCCAGCAAGATCTCCGGATCTGTTCCCCATTGAGCATGTTTGGGACTGGATGAAACGTCGTCTCACGCGGTCTGCACGTCCAGCACGAACGCTGGTCCAACTGAGGTGCCAGCTGGAAATGGCATGTCAAGCCGTTCCACAGGACTACATCCAGCATCTCTACGATCGTCTCCATGGGAGAATAGCAGCCTGCATTGCTGCAAAAGGTGGATATACACGGTACTAGTGCCGACATTGTGCATGCTCTGTTGTCTGTGTCTATGTGCCTATGGTTCTGTCAGTGTGATCATGTGATGTATCTGACCCCAGGAATGTGTCAATAAAGTTTCCGCTTCCTGGGACAATGAATTCACGGTGTTCTTATTTCAATTTCCAGGAGTGTATATATACCATAGATCTCTATGAAAAGTTTTAGTTTTTTGTGATCACAAGAAAATATACTGTCATATAGATAGAGTCAACATGAAAAATTCAATGCCATGGCCGGGATTTGAACCATGGACCTCCTGGTTTCCATCCAGTCACTCTAACCCTTGAGCTACCATGGCCAACGTGCCGTCCTGACATTAAATTCTCCATTTGACTTGTATATATCCCTGTCAAACCACTAGGGGCTCTTGCACTCACATTCTAGTGCTTCACCTGAGAAATATATGAATCAAATGGAGAATTTAATGTCAGGATGGCACATTGGCCATGGTAGCTCAAGGGTTAGAGCAACTGGACGGAAACCATGAGATCCGTGGTTCAAATCCCGGACATGGCATTGAATTTTTCATGTTGACTCTATCAAAAACCTTAGCCTATAAATGGATAGTATGGAGAAATGATTAATTTCCATCAATTAACTAAAATATACTTTCATATGTTTGCAGGAGAATGTACCGTGGACTTGAAGAAAGCATTCCTAGAAGATAGACCTGTATGGTATAGGTTAGAGGACCCTAGGCAACTCCGAGGATCAACACCAGGTAAATCCCCACACACATCGCCCAGAACGTCCCTGGCAAATGAAGTTGCACAGCGTCTTCTGAGAAGGGCAGAGTTTGGCCAGCAAAGATCTTTCTCAGGTAACTAATTTAAATACAAGAATGCAGTATACCTCTAAGCAGACCTTCCAAACAATATCTCCTTTTCAGTTCCTATTATGTGTTTGAAATGGGAAGGTGTTTGTCCTAGAGTGCTACTAGGTGAGCAACCAATCGGAGTCCTGCGGTGTTGTCGTATTGCAGTCCCCCTAAGTGGTGTGTGACAAGTGGCAAACTAATGAATCTCTAATAAATACTATTCGCGCTAAGACTAAAGTTCAGATTTTGCAAAAACTGGTCCATGAGGTAGGAGAGCGTAATGTATTTAACATAACTGTAAAAACCCCATATTTGTAGCTCAAATAGTTTTCCAAATACAAATAAATAAAGTAGATTCCATTATATTATAACAATGCATTGCGACATAAGCACTGTAATGTATATCATTATTGGTTAACATGTATGCGTGAACATATATTTCAAATTACTGAGAACTGAAATGTAAACGTTTGACATGACATAGTAACAGAAATATGCACTTTGAATAAGTCAAGGTTTTTGTTAATTTCGATGAGAGGAAACGATGCACTTCTTGTGGGTCTGGCAGAACATGTCTGTTCACATTATATCTTTGTTTATGAATGGTTCATAATCTCTATTTACTCTACAGAATTCAAACCAGTACTATTCAGTTAGTCTTCAATGAAAAAGTGTATTAGCTGGATTAATAAGAGGTGATACACCTTCCCCCCTTACTACTGCTTGTATTCCGAAAGAATGAAGCGTCTTTAGAACATTTAAGGAATTGTGTCACATTGAAGGAGCTGGAAAAAATCTAGCAAAACTGCAGACGATCTTCGGGAAACCTCATGTCTGTATATTGTAAAATACAATGAGAACATTAAGTGTAACAGGTTTTTCATGAAATATTCCATTAGGGCTGCTTTATTTATAAGTAGACAAGAAATGGCATTTCGTGGATATAATGAAGGTGAGGACTCTTTAAATAAAGGTAATTTTAAGGAACTTTTGGATTCATATATACAGGGAAGTTCAGTCGAAATTCAAAACTACTACTCCAGCATAAAATCCGTTTTTTCAGGGCATTCAGAAGCAATACAAAAGTATATTATTAAATTATAGGTGAGTCGTATTTATTACACATAAGCTTCACTTACGTACCTATATTGAGGACATGTTTCGCAAACTATTGTTCGTATCATCGGCTCTAATGTGACTAAAGCTTGATCCAGTGGTGTGGGTAGTTCTGGAGTTGCTGCTGCCATCTGCCGATTTTGTGATAATCTTAAATGTGGGGTTGTGTTCTGGCGGAATTTCAAAGTTCATTAGTTGTTTTATGTTTCTTTATGTATATTCTCTCCCATATGATGAGTTCACTATGTTTTTGTATGTATTTTAGTAATTTGGTGCTATCTTCAATTTCACGATTTTCATACCAGAAATGAGCTGCTATTGCAGACTTATCAATATTTTTGTATCTTATGTGCCTAAAATGTTCTTTCTTTCTAGTACCTATACTTCTTTTTGTCCTCACTATGTAAATTTTTTCACAGTCTTGACACTTAATCTTGTAAAAGCTTGACTTTTCTTCTGGTTTTATCTTATCGGTATTATTACTGTTAAGTAGGTTTTTAATGTTGTAATTGCCCGCCTAGGTAGCATGGTGGTAGATTGTCTGGCTCATGTTCAAAAGGTCCCGAGTTCGAATCTCGGTCAGGGTGAGTTATATGGAAAAGGATTTTTCCGGGGTTTTCCCTTATCCTGAAAGACGAATGTTGGGTAACTCTAAGCCCTATGGACCCTGGGCTCATTTGAGCATCATTTCACCCATTCCATTCATCGTCCGATATGACTTAACACTGGCAGACATAAAGTACAAAAAAGAATGTAATTGTTTTTGGTGCGAATGTTATATTGTATTTCTAGAATATTTTGTGGAACATTTTTGTGACCCAGGGGTGATAAGTAAATTTATCAAATCTAATTTCTTGGTTTATTGGTGAAAGAACTGTGATCTGTTTTAATCTTTTTTAAAGTTTGAAAGATATTAGCTTTTTATTTACAAGGCTTTTTCCATGTCCATTTTTAATTGCACTTTTTAAGATTTGATGGTATTCTTTTTGATATTCTTGCTGGCTGAGGGATAGATTTACTAATCTGTGTGTGAGACTGTTGATGGTGGCATGTTTGTGTGGAATTGGTTTGAACCTATTTGCTTTGATGTAATTATCTGTGTGTTTACTTTATTTCATTTTTTGTGATATTAATAAACCTGTCTCTTACGTTTTCAAAGTTAAGTGGCAAGGTATTACATAGTGAGAGCAGAGAAATAATTGCAAATGTCCTTGACTTCATGAAACATGAAGCATAAATGAAAGAAGAAATTGTATGTTCACCCGAATTTCACAAGGAACTAAAGAGAGTGAATGAAAGAATAGCCAAAGCAACTGGTGTTTCACTGAGTTCCGTTTAAACGGTTCTCAAAGATAAGAAATATCATGCGAATTAAGGAGTGCCATTTGATACATCTGGGAAAAACATACGATCCCTAAACATGTTACAGAAATATATGATTTTGATAAATACATCATTTGGTGCACAATTCACAATTTCTATGTGGAAGAAAAAAGTGTGCCAACAATAGGGATATTGCTCATCAAGCTAAAAGAGAGTGGTGCTCAAGGTGGTGCTACAAGCCTCACGAAAATTATAAAAGATTTGTGGTTCAAGGAGAAAAAACTAAATCAAATCTGAGAGTTCTAATAGAAAAGCATAACATACGATCACAGCAGGAAGGTTACCTTACTCTTCTCTGGAAGTTCAAATCAGAAGATCGAACAATATATATATGAGGATGAATTGTACATATATAGCAGTCACCTCACATATAAAAGTTGGACTGACGACACTGAATTTGGTGTACAGGCACCTGTTGCTAAAGGACAACTTTGGCTTTGTTCCAAATGCCCTTCTCATGTACAAATTGCAACAGAAATCAGGGTATTTCTATCAAGAAATGAATACAGAAAGTTATATGAAGTGGATGTACACCATTTTAATACCTAATATGCCGGCTAGGTCAGTTCTGGTTATCCACAATGTTCCTTACCATAACACTCAAATTGAGAAAGCACCCACCTCAAATACCTTGAAAGAAGAGATGAGAGCTTGGCTACATAGGCTTAATATAGCTTTTGATGAAAGCATGAGCAAAACAAAGTTATATGACTTAATTAAAGCCAATAAACGACTTCAGAAGTTATACATACCAGACCAGATACTAGAAAATAATGGCCATAATGTACTTAGAACTGCCACCTTATCACCCAGATCTCAACACAATCGAATTAATCTGGGCTGATGTCAAAAAATGGGTCTCATGCCGAAATATCACTTTTAAATTAAAAAATGTGGAACTATTTGGTCAGCAGCGATTTGCAGAAATTGGTAGACCAGAATCGAAAAATCTACGAGGGCTGTTCAACAAAGAATGATCATAATTTTTTACGGTCATAATTTTTCGCACTAAAATTCAATCTTATTATATTCTGTTAGCTTAATGTCAAACAAACACGCCATAGTAGTCTCATTGTTGGTACTCTTGGTTCCTGACTGTGAGAACCACATAAGGACAGACATATGCAGTATCGCCTACCACTGCAATGGAGGTAACATACAGTTAAAGTGGATGTTAGAGGAAGATCCGGTGTTTCTTACAAACGTAATTACTGCTGATGAAACTTGGTTACATCATTTTGATCCTGAGAGCAAACAGCAAAGCTCAGTGTGGAAATCTCCTTCATCACCAACCCCCCAAAAAGCAAAAGTGGTTGCTTCTGCTGGGAAAGTTATGGTCATCTCATTCATTGATATTCATGGAATGGTTTATCAGCATGTTGTACCTGCACACACATCAGTAGCTGGAAAATATTAAAGGGATATCCTGAAAATATTGCAAGTCCATATCAGGCGCAAAAGACCACATTTCCATGAAGCAGGCTGGATGCTGCACCACGATAATGTGCAGCCGTATATTGTCAGTGCTGTTGCTGAATATCTTGCAAAAATCAACATGAAGTGCATCCCTCACCCTTCCTATAGTCCGTATTTAGCCCCATGTGATTTTTCTATTCCCTAACTTGAAGAAATGCCTTCATGAGAGGCATTATCCATCGTCACAAGTAGTGGTGAAGGCTGTGGAGGCGATTTTGAAGAATAACTCAGAAAATGGTTTTCAGCATGTTTTTCAAGACTGGCAGAAACGCTGGGAAAAATACATCACATTCAGGGGAGAATATTTTATGAAAGACGATCAAAATTTTGAGGATGATAAAGGTATGCTGTCAAAAAAAATTTGTGATCATTCTTTATTGAACAGCCCTCGTATGTTGACATGTTGAAGGAATTGAAAACCAGTATTTTAAAAAAAAAAATGGAATTGTGAAACATGAAATAGAAAGAATTCTCATTCAGGATAATGTGGAGATAGTAGGATAGTAGTGACACTGACAATGATATGAAGGAAGATGAAGGACTGTCAGGCATGGAAGAATTAGAAACAGATGATTGATTCTATGTTAGGCCATTTGTGTGGTGGAATATGTAGATATAAATATAAACTTAAAGTTCATCAGTGCAACATGGTGTGAAGCAGTGAAAGGGCGGCGACAGATATTTGACATTGACTGTGACTCACACTCCTGTAGAGGTTTACAGTAGACTGGAGTTCTGCTTATCCGGTAAGTGCAACTCACTTCCTAGCTCGTATTAAGATTTTTACATGACCAGATCTGTTGTGCCAGTTATACCTATATTTCCATTTTGAATAATTGCTATTATTCATTTTAGAATGTTATTTTAAACTAAGCAATGTAAATTTAAAAAACTATTTGTAGTCAGTTTATTAACATTTCATAACTTACATCTCTATATTATTGAGGGACTAATTTCAGAGCCATCGCTTCCATCCTCAACCTCTCTCCAGCTAGCGTATGTTGTCATCTGCTCTCTTCTCTCTGGCAGTGGAGCTGTAAACTTCGTCAAAATAGCAATGGTGTTTTAGCTAATGAAACTTTGCACAAGAAACAATACTACTTAGAAATTTTCTTTAATTCTTGTACTTAACTAATATTCTTTAATCATGCCTTACCTGGACCCATAACAAGTTGCAAAATCCATATACCTTACAGGAAGTAGATATTGTCACTTTGTGGGTTCGTAGAATTAAAAGCCTGAGTTGTAGAAATTCAAAACGTTCTTTGCTTTTGTAGAAATACACTCACAGCAGCAGCATTATGTCACATACACAGTTACAATCTTCCAAGGTCATTGACCACAAGAAAGAGTTCACTTCCAAAACACCATTTTCAATTGCAACTCTCATTACAACTGTTTACGACTCCTCCAATAGCGTGTCGTCTCTTATATATACCACTACTTATATCACTAGATATTTCTGGAATATTCTGTAAGAAACAAGAAATCGAATGTTCTGTAAGACAATCAAGATGTCATTAGAATTTTCTAACTGCATCTGTTTTGGCATGCCTTTTATCTGCACGCTAAGTTTATCTGCTTAGGTGAGCTCTTTATCTCTGTGATACACTATCTGTCCGTTATCCCTCTGTGCTGAACCTTTAGGCTTGTCGCCGTGACAATATGAAGTTAAGAGTGCAAGTAAGTTCAAATCCCGGCCATGGCATTGGATTTTTCATGTTAACTCTATCCATCAAAAATGCAATTTATTTTGCAAGAAAAGAAACTTGGTTAGTATATCTCTCTTAGTAGGTAAGAACAATAAGAACAAGTACATACCAAAATGTTGCCAAAAGTAGATAAATTACCTGCTAGTTATGGAAATGAAAATATGAATTAAAATCAATGAATTCAACATGGATATCAATTGGTTTCTTTCGTAAAAAGAAAAGTTGGAAGCTGCTTTTATCTGTATTTAGAGACATTAAATTTTTTGAACTTTAGGATTTAAGCCTCTTTAATGATCCTTGTCGCATTTGTTCCATTGTATTAAATTTATTACGTTTTAGAGAACACCAAATAACCAGATCATCAGGAAACAGAGTAGTTTTTCTAGCTGCTTTGGTAGATCGTTTATGTATATATTAAATAAAGTAGTACTTAGTACAGCACATTGTAGTAAACTGAGCCCTGTCTGCTTAAACCGAGAGGTTGTTGAGTTATAAATCCTGATATCCAACAAAGCATGTCAGATTTAATTCTAAATTGTTTAACTTCCAAACATTATCAGAAGCTGATTTATCTTAATGGTTTGCCCAAAACGGGGATTTCTACTGGGATGCAACATATAAATGTTGAAATATCCTGCTAATTATTCATTCTTTTGCAAAATATTATGTAAATAATTTTTTATGCATAATATTTCTGACAAGGAAGTTTGTTAAAAAAATTGTGATGGAATGGATATCCCTGGAATGACTTTCATTCAGTATTTTCCTATATTGTGGCGATATATAGGAATATGGGTGTATGCAATATTATAAAGTTAACACAAATCATGAGTAAGGCTGGTCACAGTCAGTTGCATCAGGGAAAGCTTAGTCACTTCCTGTCATGTGTATGATGCATATGGCAGTGGGCATTTGGTGTCAAAGGGCACCCGCCCACGTAAGCTTACTCACCATAATGTAATGTGTAGTGTTTAATGCTCGCTTTTACTACATTCGGCACCGACACTAATGATACATTAAATGAAGATGGAGCACCGGTGGAATGAGATGGCGGGGGAAACCGGAGATCCCGGAGAAACCAACCCCAGCGCCGTGTTGTCCACTGCAAATCTCACTTTTGCGGTCGCCTGATATCGAACCCGCGCCGCCTTGGTGAGAGCCAAGCGGTATAACCACTGAGCCTTGGCGTGGCCTTTTCTCACTATAGGTAGGACGTTAGATATGCTTATAAAAACCCCATTAACATTAAGACAGGGGTGCAGTTCGGATCAGATCAGACAACTGAGCAGTTCAATGACGAAACATCTACCTCTGCATCAAACCCAGGCCCGTGGCTGTAAGGTATCGCTACATCTATCCAGGTGATATGTCACAATTACTATGTTGTAATGTAATGAGTAAACTATTAAGCTGAGCTTGCTAATCATGGAACTACTGTTATCCTTATTAATGGTTAAATAAAGTTGCGTTATTTTTATTATTTTATAATTGCAATTTGCTTTACCCCTGATCCTACGTTACCCTCATGACGTTTCCTAAACATCCCAAACGTCACAATATGTTGGATAGTATCAACATGAACAATTCAATGCCATGGCTGGGATTTGAACCATGGTTCTTGTGGTTTCCATCCAAGGAAACCTTCTTTATTTACTTAACATTAATACATGAACTCTCAAATACATATATATGACACAGAAACTTGAGTCAGTACTTTGTATACATTCCTTTGTTGGAAATTAACATTTTCATTTGGTTAGGCATGCATTCAACCAATGTTTTACATTTATTTGTAATATCCGCATTATGTTGCCCGATATTTATAAAAGTCTCGATAATTTGAGTTTTAGTTATAATATGGGTTTTCTTATTTTCTTCTCCACAATGAACCATAAATTCTCAATCGGGTTTATATCAGGACTATTTCCTAGCCATGGAAGCACTGAAAGATCTAAATCCCATAAGTATTGTGTTATTTTCTTGGCTTAGTGGCACGGTGCACCTTCGGGCATAAAGATACAGAAACATATCCGAACCAATCCCTTATCTGAGACAGAAGTCGAGTTTGAAGAACTCCTAGGTACTGATCTTGGTTCATAATACCCACAAAAATATACAATCTTCCAGTACCATGGACAGACATAACGCTCCAGATCATCAACTTTGAAGGGTGTTTCACAGTTGGTTCCAACCCCCCGGGGCCTACTTCGGTAGGTACGGGTTTGGCGCACACGGGGTCCCGAGCCAACAGTCTCCCTCGTGTGGGCTCCTCTTCGTGTTTGAGGGAGACGGTCAACAGGCCCACCCACGTGTAGGCCGTGCGTGGAGACCCGTGGAGAAGGCTTTCAGATTCTTGTCTGGTTTAGAGTTTAGGATTTAGTGAACGAAATTTTTAGTAGGTTTTGATTGATGTTTTTATGTACGTGTATTTTTAATAGGTTTTGTTACACTTGTATAGTTTTTAGAAAGTTTTATATCTGGTTTTGCCATGACTAGTTTTTTAAAGGGCGCTGATGACTGCCGTAGTTGAGCGCCCTTATATATACACAGCTTTTTCCACTCACTGAGGATGAAACTCTTCTTCAGTTGTCCTCCGGACATACTCACTGTTTTCGTCATTAACTTAAAACTGGATTCATCACTAAAGCACAACAGGAAAGAGAAATCCATATTAATAGCAGCTACTGGTCTACAATCTACTCACTAAGTTATTCCAAATAATACCTTTGTATAGTCCATGAAGATTATCCATAACTGAATCTGGTTATTAAATTATCTTTGTGAGAAAGAGTATCACAGTGTATCACCTTAATTACCTTTTTTACAGTTAAGATAAGACCAATGTTCAAGTCCCTTTGCCCAGTTGAATCTCTTTCTTGTCATATCTGGTGTGAGCTTTGCTTTTCTTCTGGATCTTCGAGGTTTCAAACTGCCATCAAGCAGGGTTCTCCTGATAGTTCTTGCTGATACCTCTAAGCCTCTAGCTACTAAGGTATTCCTCAAGTCTCTACTAGTGGCTTTTTGGTTTCTGCGTGTTTCAGCCGTAACTTTTCTTACACCTCTAGGGCTCAGCTTGCTTTTTCTACCGCAGTTCCCACTTCGCTCTGCCTGATATATCTTATTGTTTTTGTCCATTTGTATAAATCTCCCTACAGACTTTTGTGATATTTTGAGTTTCTGTGTTACTTCATTTTGTGTATACCGTCCTTCTACTATTAGTGACCTCTTAATACCAATTTTTCTAGGTGATAAGTCACTTTTCTTCTCCATAACCTCAAATTTCCTTTTGACATTAAATCTCGCCGGTCCTCTAGACCTTCACTGCGTTCATAGAACTTTAAAAGCATTAGTATAATACAGAAGAAGTCTATTGACAAAATAAACCCAAGAGTTCTAAACCTTGGAAATGTCCAATACATTTGCATGGGCACATATTAAATACACACAATAAATGTACTATTACGGCAGCTCACAGTCAACTTAGCATTTATATCAGCGTATTGCGTACAAAACATCCCACAAATCATCATAAAATATCCCTGAATGGTTCGTATGTATCATTCAATTATTGTGACATCCAATGTTGTCATTAATTCAACGTTAGGCTGATATAAGTTCATTTTTATGAGTGAAATATAGCTTAGCCTAATAATTTGGCCAACTCTGTCTATTGTTAATTAATCACCTATTCATAAATAAATGGAAAATAGTTGTAACTAATTCTTAGCAAAAAATGACCATGCAATATTTTTCTTTCTTCTTGGCTGTCTTTAGTGGCAGCTTAATGTGCAGGAGTAACTGTAACTGATGTTTGGAGGTATTTAGTAGCAGGGATGTCCAAATTTATTAAAAAGCATTATCAAATTTTCTTTCGCACTACCTCACTTTTTAATTTTTTATGAACTAACTTTGAGAGCCATTGCTTCCATTTTCACCTGGAACCTTTAACTCTACTGCATTAGTTATAATTAAACTTAGGACTTCTAGGACTCGGCCTGTGTGTGTGTGTGTGCGCATGGTGTCAATTTAAGAAGAGGGGCGTGGTTCAACTCCAGTAGCAAAGAAGGTCGGCCGCCTTAGGGCTACACAAATGTGCCAACAAACTGTCTTAATAAAAGAATATCTAAATTATGTCACAATTTTCAGAATCATTTAGTACAAGTAGATGTATAACAAAACACATATGGAATGATAAACTAAAATAAATTGCAGTCACAATATAAAATAAATGCCTACTCTTCAAATGTTCAACTTATTACAGTATAACAACATACATTTTAAACGTTTCAAAGGCGAATTTCATCCTTCTGTCACTCAAGCAACATTTTTAGTTTGAAAAAGTTCACTCAACATCAGATGATATCACAGGTGCAAACATAATGTACTGCAGATCACATTACCTTGTAAGCGCTGTTTCCCTATGCGCTTGCAAATTATTGTGGTGTTCCATTTTAAAATAGCCTGGGTGTTTCACACATATGGTCTTCATTTTGTGTTTATTTTAACCATGACAGATCCACTGCCTCCCTGGATAGCTTAGATGGTTGCGTGTCTGCCTCATGTTCAAGAGGTCCCAAGTTCGAATCTCGGTCAGGGTGAGTTAATTGGATAACGTTTTTTCGGGGATTTTCCTTTTCTTGATAGACGAATGTCAGGTAACTCTCTGCAAAGTGTCAAATTATCCCTACGATAGTCAACATGGGTCAAAAACACAGCTTTACCTGATATTTTTGTTACAGAAAAATAGACATTTTACTGTTCGACAAGAATAAACTTGGCAAAGTTTCTAATTACATCTACAAGATTCAATAAGAGACAAAAACACATCATTACGCATTTATTCTGTTACTTAATTGTAGGTGTTTTACTGGTGCACATCACTTATCTCTGCAAATAGTCAAAATATCTGTACCGGAGTCAATGTGAGACAGAAACACATCATTACGCGTTACTTTTGTTACTGAAAACGTAGGTCCTCTACTGTTAGAAATGAATAATCTCTGCAGAGAGTCGAATTACCTCTACCAGATACAATATGAGACAAAAACAAATCATTACACGTTTCTTTTGTTACTTAAAGCTAGGTCTTTTATTGTGTACACATCACTGATCCCTGCAAAGTGACAAATCCAGGGTCAATATATGCCAAACAATTTCTTAACGTGATAGTTTTGTTACAGAAAGGTAGACCTTTTGCTGTTCGACACGAATTATCTCTGCAAACTGTCTAATTGTTCCTACCAGAGTCAAAATGAGACACAATCACATCATTACGCGATACCTTTGCCACTGAAAAGTAGGTCTCTTCCTGTAAGACATAACTAATCTCTGCAAAGTGTCAAAAGATATGCACCGGAGTCAATATGACGCAAAAGCACATTATTACGCGTTACTTTTGTTACGGAAAAGGTAGGTCTTCAACAGTTAGACATGAGTATTCCCTGCAGAGAGGTCAATTACCTCTACCAGATAAAATATGAGACAAAAACTAATCATTACGAAATCATTTTTAACTAAAACTAGGCTCATTACAGTTACGCACGAATAATCACAGCAAATGGTCGAATCACATCTACCGGAGTTAATATGGTACACAAGCACATCATTACGTGATACTTGTGTTACCGAAAAGTAGGCGCTTTTCTGTTAAACATGAAAAATCTCTGCAAGGAATCGCATTACCTCTACCAGATACAATATGAGACAAAAACACATAATTACGCGTTTATTTTGTAACGTAAAGGTAGGTCTTTTACTGTTGCACATCACTTAACTCTGCAAAGAGTCACAATATCTGTACCGGAGTCAATATGAGACAAAAACCATCATTACGCGACACTTTTGGTACTGAAAGGTAGGCCTTTTACAGTTACGCACGAATAATCACTGCAAAGGGTCAAATTACCTCTACGAGATTCAATATGAGCCAAAAACATATCATTACGCGTTTCTTTTGCTACTAAAAGCTAGGGCTTTTACTGTTGCACATCACTAATCTCCGCAAAGGATCAAATTATCTCTACCAGAGTTAATTTATGCCAAAAACTTCTTTACGTGATATTTTTGTTACACCGACCTAGGCCTTTTACTGTTAGACACGAATAATCTCTGCAAAGTGTCGAATTATTTTTACCAGATTCAGCATGCGAAAAAAACACATAATTACGTGATACTTTTGTTACATAAAAAGTAGGTCTTCTACTGTTAGACATGAATAATCTCTGCAGAGAGTGGAATTACCTCTACCATGTACAATATGAGACAAAAACACTTCATTGCGCGCCTCCTTTGTTACTTAAAGCTAGGTCTTTTAGTGTTACACGCCACTAATCTCGTCAAAGTGTCAGATTATTTCTACTAGAGTCAATGTATGCCAAAAAGTCTTTAGGTTTACTCTTAGACAGGAATAATCTCTGCAAGGTGGCGATTTATCGCTACCATAGTCAACATGAGACAAAAACACATCATTACGCGATACTTTTGTTACTGAAAGTACGCCTTTTACAGTTAGACATGACTAATCTCTGCAGAGTGTCACTCAATCTCTACCAGAGTCAACATGAGACCAAAACACTTCATTACGCGATCCTTTCTTTACTAAAAACTAGGCCTTTGACAGTTAGGCACGAATAATCACTGCATAGGGTCGAAATACCTCTACCAGGGTCAATATGATATAAAATCACATCTTTAGAAAATCACATCTTTAATTAGAAAGCGTGCCTCATATTGGAAGATGCCCAATACTCGGCCTAACTGTCTAATGTTTTTCAGAGGTGGAATATCTCTGATTGCTTTAATTCTGTCTTTGACTGGAGATATTCCTTTCTCCGAAATGTTGTATCCCAAATATTTGGTTTCCAGCTGGAAGAGCTTTGTCTTCTCCAAATTCAATATCAGCCCATTTGTTCTCAGTTTTGTGATGACAATCTAAGTGCTGTGTGTGCTCTTCTATTGTCCTGTCGTGAACAAAGAAGTCATCGACGTACTCAGTCAAGAATTCTTGCGTATTATCTTTAAATATTGCATTCATGGCTCTTAAGAAACCACTTGCGCTCACTGATAAGCCGAAAGGCAATCTCGTGAATTCTAGCACGCGGTGAATCCGGTGAATTTTCTTAGGTGTAGAGGTATGGGAATTTGTAAATATGAGTTTTTAAGGTCTATTGAAGATAACCATTTCTTTCTTCCTATGCTGGCTAGTGTTTGTTCTATACTGAGGTTCCTAAAGTGGTCTGGCATAATAAATTTGTTCAAATGTTTGGCATCTATGAGGATGAGTGCCTTCCCGTTACTTTTACGCACAATGCACAGAGGGTTTATGTAGGGCGTATTTGATTCCTCTATATTGTTCTGTTTTAGCATTTGTTTGATGGTTTCATCTACTGCTTGTTTTAAATTCATAGGAATGTTCCTACATTTGTAGCGCCAGGAGTTTACTTCTTTTATGTGAAATTCATAACAGAATGATGTACATAAGAATGTTTCTTCTTTGAATGCATCATTATTCTTCCATAAGACGGAGAAAAGAGTTTTTTTGGCTGCCGTTTACGTGTGTGGTTCCCTGCACTTTGTCATTTATTTTGCTCCATATGTGTACATGCAGATCGGGTATTTCATGGGAAAGTTTAAAGGTTGATTCTGTCTCTCGTTGCTGGAAAGGTTCATTTCCTCTTACGTCCAGAGAGCCGTTTCTTACAGTGATGTCGTGTGGATAACTGGTTTCGTTTCTTCTACCTTGGTATTCCTTGCTCTCGCAGGTGTCTTCAAAATTATCCTCAACTCCATCGTCTTTGTTTACTTCCTGGATTCTAAGTTCCGCATTGTGAACACCAGCTTTCACCTGCACGTATTGTACGAAAAAGCTTTCTTCCACTAATAGGTTTTCTGCCTCTGTTAAGTTAATGACCTGGTCAGTCAGCTGAGAGAACCAGATCGTTGCCTCTTCGTTGTCTCGTCGTATAGTTAAATTCCTGCCTGCATAGTTGATGTTGGCTTTAAATGCCTCGTTTGTTTTTGAATGCTTTGTTTTTTTCTGCTGATGGCTGTCAAAATATATACGTTTTTTGTGGGTAGTGTTTGCAGACGTAAACCGTTCATTTCTAAGTCGTTAAAAGTTTTAAACTGCATACAGAAGCAGTTGCTCCTGTATCCAAAGTTTCCTGATACGTTTCTTCGTTTATGGTGATTTCTATTTGTGGTGTTTCTACAATGTCCGGTTGTTTTATTTTTCCAGTCGTATTGTCACTTTCCGCCTCTGTCTCATCTGCCTGTATTTGTAATTTTGCTACAGCTTTGCTCTTGTTCCCATCTTGTTTCACATACCTCGGGGTCGGATTCGGGAACGTCATCCTACCCAATCTAGTTTTCCTGGTTGAGTGTGTTAGTTGCGCCGATTAGAGATGTGTGTATAGTTGGAACGAACTTCTGATTTGCAAACCATTTCTGTCGTGTCACTGCACCATTGTTATTACATCCTGTTGTTGGAGATGTATTGCCTGGGTTTTCTTGCCTCAACGTTTGCTGATTTTTCCTACAGTTCATGTGTTCTGTGCGGTTGTCTGTCACGGCGGGTCGGTTTTCCTGGTAATGTCCATTAGTGGTTCAATTACGTCCAGGTGGATTTTCTCGTGGTATGTCGTTCGTATAGGGTATCCTAAAAGCATTGTATTGTCTCTCTCTTGTCGTGTTCCTGGCGTAGACGTTTCTCCTTTGCTGGAGTATTTGTGTACGTATCCAATGTACGTTGCGTAGTCGTGGTTCTTGAATGTGTTGGGGATTTTCTCGGGTTTGTCTTTGGTAGCGTGTGTTGTAGTTTCTGTGTTCAAAGGCCGGTACATGGTCTCTGTATCGTTCTCTATTCTGGGCGTTGTCATTTCTCCGGGCATTTCCTGTGTTGTATGCCCTGGTCCCAATTCGGTTCATTGTATACCGGTCTGCTCTCTCGTTGTCCTGTGTTTGAGCCCGTCATTTGTGGTTGCAGTGCCGTCAGAAGTTCGATCGTCTCGTTTATGGTGTTCGGTCTTGCTACTATTAAGTGGTTCTTTATGTGTTCTGGAAAATGTTTAATCACCAGGTTAAGAAATTCGTGTACTTCTATAGGCGGATCGAGCACTTTACTCTGTTGTGATAGGTCTAAAATGTAGTCAAACATCTGTGTTTCCCTGTGCAGATATTTCCCTGTTTTTATTTTGGTCCGCACAGCGTATTGTGTGGCGCCATTCCATTATCTGCTGAGAAAGTTTCGTCGAAACTCTGCATACCTGGTATGGTCACCAACTGCTAATCGAAATCACGTGAGTGATCGTCCCTGTAAGCCTTGCTTAACGATAAGCATTTTGTATTCCTCTGGGATGTTTTTAAGAGTGAAATATGCTTGTACGTCCATTATATAGCGCTTCGCGTTTTTCCTGTCATCACTGAATGTTGGCACGGTTATTTCATTTAATAGGTTAAAATGGTAGGGGTGTCCTGTATTTGCGCAATTATTGAAAATGCTACCCTGATTCACACTATTACATGTATCTGTGGGAGCCGATGAAGGCGTATTCTGGCACGAGTTCAACATTCCCTGTCTAACCGGTACGTTAGAAATGTCAGTACTTTGACGCTGACCATTTGTTATTCTGAGGTCGTTAATAGCCTCTTTGAGCACTGCCATTTCTCACGTTTAGTGTTTAATGGTTGCTTTAGTTGACCGGTGAGCTGCGGTCGCCTGCGTCAAAGTTTCTTTAATTATTATGAGTTCAGACTTTGTCTGCTCTTGCCTTTTTTTTTGTTTATTTTCTATGCTGGCGCAGGTATTTCGCTTCTCATCGCTCAACTGGGAATGCAAATTATTACTATTACTAGACATGTTATCTATCCTTCTCTTATATTTACAATGTCCTGCTGTGCATCATGCATTTCTGTACGCATGTGTAGAAATTCTGCCTGGGTGGTGGCCTGTCCTAACCTAATGTTTTCTAGATGTCTATTTTGTTCTATTAGTTTACTTTCTAACTGGTTTCGTAAAGTCTGCGTTTGTTCTGTTATTTTATTTTCTAGGGTCTGATTCTGCTCTACTATTTTAGTTTCTAGTCTTTGGGTTTGCTCTCCTAGTTCTCCTAATCTGGTCTGTAGGTTCTGACTTTGTTCTCCTAATCTATTTTCTGGGGTCTGATTCTGCTCTAAAATTATACTTTCTAGTTTTGGGTTTGTTCTCCTAGTTCTGCTAATCTAGTTGCTATGTTGTTCTGGAATTGTTGGAGCATCTGTTGCATTTTAGTTGTGAGGCTTACTTCTCCTGCCGTACTAATATCTTGTGTTGGGCCGTTCATGTTTTGCTCCTGTGATTGTTCAGCCATTGTTACTTTTGTCCTTCTTCCGCTTTTCAGTAGCATATACTTATTGGCAGTCTACGGATGCACTATTTGGCTGGCCCTATGTCTCTTCTCCTTGTAGAAAGATGTTTAAGGTGTACTTATTCATGCTGATGTGTTGTTTTTTACCTCCTTTGGCTCTAATGGTTGTGACGTCCCTGTTGTCGTGGGGTATGCCCTCATCCCTGGAGTTCTTCTCCGGTGTCGTGATGCTGAACTTGTTGCTTCATGTTGTCGCCGTGGTCGGTGCGCTGGTCCTCGGAATGCGTTTCCGGTGTCGTGATGCTGACGTTTTATATTCCCCGTTGTCGCGGTGCCGAATTTCAGAGTTGGTTTAAGACACGTTGGGTGCCATTTTGGTGTGGGTTCTTTATGGTTCGTTGTCATTTTGAGTGCTTTGGTAGGGATGGATTGTGAAGATTTTGACGGTGAGATGAAAAGGTTGGTGTTGTGTCTGATTATCGGAGAGCTGGGATCTCTTTCTCAGGGTTCGGTGATAAAAAGTCGTGTTTCCCGTCTCTCTATTCCCTTATTTTCTCTTGTAACTATTAACCTGGCTATCTCCTTACTCTATTGCTAGCACTTTCGTTGGCTTCCTAGCTTTCCTTTCCCCTTAACGTTTTTACGTTGCTTTACTAACTCCCTTTATTCCCTATTTTGCACTGTCTTCAAGACCATAACTCTGCTTCAGACTGCGACATCGGGTCCTACTTTTCTCTTCCAATAAAGCATATTCTTCCCGTCGTATTAAGTACCACAGTGACGCTTTTTCCCCCGTCGTATTCCAAGCTTCTCTTCTAGCCTTTCTCGTCCATCACCGCCCATTTTATATTCCTTTACTATTTTACGCCTATCACGTGGTTTAATCTACATTTTATTGGCAGGGTTTATTTCTTTAACTTTCTCTTATTGGTCACTGCCGTCTGTCTTTCCTATGCAGCAGTAACATTTCCACTCCTTTGGGTTGTATGACCTCTCAGCGTCATAACGGTATTATGTCATGCTAGGCTGCCTTTCCCTTAATCTTCGCATACCTTGCTGGCGTCTTAATGTCGGGGTAACCTTCGAGGGTTTATTGCTCCATTGTTATTATTTCCTGCCTCATCGGCGATCAGAAGCAACTCCTGTCCAATTTTTCCTTCATTTACACTATATTGTAATTTCAAATATTCTTTTTAACTTTATTTCTTATATCATTTATTTCCTTTTTTATTCCCATTATGCTTATTTATGATCTCTACTGTTGTATTAACTTCTAGTTATTTTTCCCTCTTGGAACCTGAGGTTTCTGCTTCACAGTATATACAAGGGGCGTCCAGAGTAAGTTCTGTTTGAATTTATCACATTTGCAGCGCTGCGATCGCAGTTCTGCACATGGGCATTAGACACTCTGAATCAAGGAGAAGAAACGTGTGCCATTGTGAGATCGCTGTCAGCCAGGTATATTTTGTTGTGCTTGTTTACAATGTCGCTGTTGATTGAAAATCCCGCCGCTTGTGAAATCAGATCTGTGATTCGTTTTCTGAATGCTAGGAAAGAGAAACCAATTGAAATTTATAGGCAAATTTGCGATGTCAAAAGGTGTTGTGGTTCTTCACGACAACACAACCACACACGGCAAATGCGACGAAAAACGTCCTACAGGGATTTGGCTGTGATGTGTTTGACAAAGCTCCGTACAGCCCTGACCTCGCTCCTAGCGACTTTCATCTGTTTTTGCATCTCAAATGTTTCCTTGGTGGTCAACGCTTCAACAATGACTAAGAGCTTAAAGAAAACGTTTCCAACTGGTTGAAGACACATGCGGCAAACTTCTATGAAGAAGGTATACAAAAACTTGTGCCTCGCTAAGAAATATGCCTAAAAATTTCGGCAGTTATGTGGAAAAGTAATTTAAGAGTTGTAGAATTCTGTGCAATAATTTTGTACACATTTTAATTTTATTACCAAACAGAACTTACTTTCTGGACGTACCTCATATTTATGTTTGTTTCACATTTATTGGTTTCATAGAACTCCTCTATTTTACGTACTCATTTTTTTTCTGGGAATAACTTGGATGATTAGCAACTTGTACTTGAGCCTGCAGAATTATTTATAACTACAAATTCCTTGTCACTTAGTTCCATTATCTTCACTTCGGACTGTTTGTCTTTGCAGGTTTTCCTATCATTATAATTTATTTTCTTAAAAATGCTCTTAGGTTTAGTCATAGGGCAAAGCATAAAAGTGTGCAAATACACAGAAAATACCAAAAATCTAAGCCTTGTTTCCTAATTCAAACTGTTTTACCGTTATAAACTATAGCAATATTGGATATCCACTTTAGGCAGCGTATGAAACATTGATTGTGCTGCCAAACAAGCCGAACCGCAGACTTCTAAGTTAAATATTGCCTGAGATAATTCTTTTGTGAAATGTTGCGAAATTATTACTCTAATAGCTAAATACAGTGATCTTTGGATATTTATTTAAAATACAGGATGAACATGAAGTCTCAATTCATTTTTGAGAAAACGGTTGATTCTGAATTTCTCTTACACAAGATATGAAAGATACTGTAAACTGTAGAAAAAATCGCTGTTGTTTCTGTACGTTTGAGGTGATGTACATATCAGGAGGTTCAAACGGACTTTGAATGAAAATTCCATAAATCCGGTCCTACTAAGGCTACTATCAGACTACTGATGCAGAAATTTCAGAGAACAGGCAGTGTGCAGGACGTGAAACGTTCGGGTAGACCCCGGGTGACCAATGACACTTTGTAGCAGGTAAGCGATGCTGTGACCAGAAGTCGGAAAGCATCAACCAGGAGGTTGAGTCGAGAGTTGGGTGTACCACAATCGACGGTATGGAAGATTCTGCATTTCAGTTTAAAAAACGGCCATACCGCCTCCAAATTCGACATGCACTGGAACGGGAAGACTACGCTTGTCGCGAAGCAATGTGTTATGACCTGTTGCGGGCAGTTCAGGAAGCCAATTTGTTGTATAATGTGTTGTTTAGCGATGAGGCCACCTTCCACACATGTGGCATGGTCACACATGGACACAACTGCTGAGTGTGGGTGGATGAACAACCAAATGCGATCATGGAGTGGGAACGAAACACACCAAAAGTTTTTGTAGTTGGGGCTGGCAACATCAAAGGTATATGGGCCATTCTTCTTTGGAGAACAAACGGTGAGAGTAATTTTGTGCCTGTTACTTCAACTACAATTACAGCAGGATGGCATTTTGGAAATTGTGGTTTTCCAACAGGATAGAACATCTCCTCATTTTGCACTGACTGTTTGGCAGTATCTGGATACCAAATTCCCACGTCGATGGACTGGTAGGGGTTCACACCGCATATGGACGCCACGTTCCACAGATCTGACACTTCTTGATTTTTTGTATGGGGATACGTTAAATCACATGGCTACGAAGTTAAAATCACCTCCATTGCCATTCTTAAGGAGTGTATCAGGTAGGCAATGTACAACATCACACCTGCAATGCTGAACAAAGTGTTTGAGGCAGCAGTGAATCGCTAAGAAACCTGTATGGAAGTGCAATGTGGTCATATCGAATGAGACTTAAGAAAAAATGTTCATGGATTATGTGTTAATATGGCATGTGTTTTACAACACCTGTATTTGTTTGAATCTAATATTACGTTTACTCGAAAATGGAGTGAAACTTGGTCCACCCTGTAGTAAAGATTTTCAATGACCCAAATACCAAATTAAGCAAAATTATTCATATTGTCATTAAGTGGATGCAAAAAATAATTTTTCCCCGCTTTTGGCTTGATGTGTCCCCTTACACGCTTTCAACTCTTAAATAATACCAACATGATGACGTTTTATTGCATACATTTGTGTACACTTAGCAAGTCCGTGTACTTCAACGTAGTTTTACTGTTGAATGTTTTGTAAACCTATGAGAAACTCAGTGACCTATTGTTTTAATTTGTGGAGATAATTTAAGGGGTGGACAGCATTTGAAGGCAGTAAATAAAGTAAACATGTGATGCTAATTATGAAAGCATGTTTATTCAATTTTAGGATTGGACTGAGAAGCGAGTTTTACGAAAGTTTGAACGTAAGCACATCGTAATCGTTCTCCGCTTGTAATGAGAACAGAGTTTACTTACCATTTACTCCCGCCAATTAGGTGTGTGTTTCATTGTCGATTTGGTAACAGTTGACTTACCAATTTGACCAACTTTCCGTGCCTCCGGTGTTTTCAGGGTCGGAAGCATCGCCGATGCACGAGTGTGGCGCTGCACTGTAGTCGCCTCTCTCTCTCTGATTCAATGTGTAATTGCTGACGTTTCTATTCTAATTCGGCAATGTAACTGACAGCTTATTTCATTTTTCTCTGTGAATAAACTATCCTTAATTTTGTACCATATAAACCAACTTCAAGTATATCAACAAACTTTCTTCTTGCAGTAGCATCACATATGAGAATTATAATGTCAATTTAGATTTTTCTATCTTATCTGACCAAGGAGAGCACAAGGAGGGTGAGAATGTCTAACCTTTGCAATTGTTTAATTAATGCAAGTGAGTGTGAAAATATGAAATATCAGGATGATTTTATGTGCATATCTATTTTGTGTGCCTATCTATCTGTGTCTAAAACAAATATATTTGGTGATACTATTTACTGATTCAGATTATTTCCTCCTCCTCCACCTACTCCTGCACCTCCTCCTCCTCTTTCTCCTCGTGCCTTCCTCGACCTCCTCCTCGTCTTTCTCCTCGTGCCTCAAAGCGTGAGAAATTCTGCATGCTCACACTTTTTGGGTAATTTAAAAATTACTTACCCCTCCTCCTTTATACTCCTTGGAAATAAGACACAAGAAAAACAATGCAGGTGAGTTTTTGTTTTAATTATCGTCCTCCAAAGTTAAGTCATATTGGAAGATGAGTGAAGTGGATAAAATGGTACTTAAAGGAGTCCAGTGTTCATGGAGCTTAGTTACCCAACATTCATCTTTAGAGATAAGGGAAAACCCTGGAAAAACCTTATCCAGATAGCTCATGTTGACTGACACTCGAAATTGGGACCTCGTGAATATGAGGCCAGACAGCTACCATCTACGCTACAGAGTCGGGAAAATACAGAGTTGTTGCAATATATTGGTAAAAATATTCACATAAATTACTTTTACTTATTCCAAAAGAGAAAATGTTTCTGACGCTGGACTCACATCATTTCTCTACTAATTCTTGTTCATGGTGTTCATTTTTATGTGATATTACCACGCAAAATTTGACGTCATCAATGGCATAGCTGATGGAGCGAGTTTATATACGATTCCCCTAGCAGATTCCGATCGTATTAGATGTGTTGGCAGCAGCTTTGAGGTCTACCTCTACCGGCAGGTAAGTACACAATTTGAGAGTTGGGTCCGCCCGCGTAATATCGACTGGTGTGTAGATACGATAACTGTTTTTAAAAAACCATATACTGCAATGCAATGCACTGCGAAGCTGATTATGCAGTCATAAAAGTATACCATGAAGAATATACAAAATTGTAAGTCAGTGAACGCTTATTTCACAATACATATCAGTTCTTCTGTTATAGTAGACATATATGCATATTGTAAGCCTGTCACATAAAATATAAATACTTCAATTTGATTGCAATTCTTTTCTACCACCCAGTTTCCTCACAATGTAACTTCATTGCAAACCACAAAATTAGCAGAACATGTTCTAGTAATGAAAAATAAATTAGTGTTGCAATATGCACAAAGCTTTTATCCAAGTATAAACAAGAAAATGTCTCTAGTACATAGCCTTATGTGTCCATTTTCTTATATGTCCTTTCTCTCATCCCCTTAAACACTGTCTGTATTGCGAGAAGGTATGCTTGAGGCCTTTGTGTCATAACATTATTTATTGCTTCTAGATTGGAACCAGTCACTGTGTCTCTCAGTAACTGATCTCGTATCTTGGAAATGTTTGATGCACTTATTAGTTTTTGAAAGGTGTACGGATATCAATATTAATAGGCATTCTAATTATGTGTAAGAATGGCACAAAATTATATTGTATACTGATAAAACGCAAGATGTTTATGTTGCAAACAAAATTATGGCAATTTGACGTTACCTGGACACTTTTGATAACATTACGCTCCGAGGGGCTTGTCTGAATGACAGGTAGCATGGCATAAACTCCTCCATGCAGTGGATTAAATTATATTTATATGTCACACCAATTTTAATGCCGGTACGAATGTAGCATTCAACCACGAAGACGTGGTGCTCTGTGTTCATATCCAGGGGAAGCTGGTTGTATTAGTTACGAGCACAACCACACTGGAAGCGCTGTAATTGGCCTACTGTTCGTAAAAATTACCGCTGCTTCTCCGCAGAGGGCACTATGATTTCAAGATAGACTCACCAGTCAACCATGACGTCATTCTTGCTCAATCGAAAGGCGGAAAATAACCAATAAAGGTTTGTAAAATATTCTTACATACACGTGATCTATCTACTTCACTTTAACAGAGATAAACATTTATACAGAAGATTTTATTACGTATTTCCTTGTAATATATAGCCTAAGCTATATTCAAGGAGTGCTAAAGCTGTTGCTGTTTGCTATGTGATGGCTTTGAAATACCATTTTGTTTCATGGCCAAGAAGAGAAGGATTATGACGTAGCTGAGGGAAGTGTAACTGTTGTAAAGTGCAAAAAGGTAACAATGAACACTTCGAAAATACTTAACTCAACAAAATGTATATGACATAATCTGTGAGTTTGCTTTCATAGGACCTCAAAACGAGTGCTGCTCCTTTAGTGGAATGCAATAGGTACGTAAATCCCTTACTTATTACAGGCAATGTGGTTATATATGTATAAATGAATCGGGTTGTTAATAACTATAAAATTTCACACTTAAACTTTTACGTAACACATGCACCTTCTTTTATTTCCGGCAAACAAAAGCATTACAAAGGCGAAAGGTATTCCACCGCTTGCGAAAGCCTTCAAAGATATTTCAGTTACCATATTTTATTAAATAACGTTTATCGTTTGTTATGAAAACGAGATAAGCTCACCAGATTTCTGTCACTACAGAAACTCGAAAGTGAAGCTTATTCAGCCTCTTTCTCCGGACCTAACGTAACAGTACACTAACCTGGCTGAGTGATCGAGCAATATCGGCGCCAAAAGCACATATATCGATGATCTGAGTGCGACCATATAGAATTTTCTTCCGGGGGAGTTTTTTTTTCCTACAAATCAGTTGACACAGTTATAAACCAGGATGACATAATCAACTATCCCGCTGAGTGGATAGAGTCAACTTGAAGAATTCAATGCCATAGTCGGTATTTGAACCAAGGATCCACTCGTTTACACCCAAACGCTCCAATCCATTGAGCTATCATGGCCAACTTGTCATGACATTAAATTCTCCATTTGACTTGTATATTTCCCCGGAAAACCACTAGGGGCTCTCATATCCATGATACACCGTCAGTGACGACTTACTGTTGTAAGTACCTAAGTACCAGGCTTCATCATTTAACTCTTATTATTTAAGTTAATTGATGGAAATTAGTTATTTCTTCACACTATAAATATCTATACTATCCTCCACAGGAGAGTAGGTCTGCGAGGCCTGAGATGCAGGGGGTGTAGGCGAAGGTTCCCACACCCTCCCTGGACAGATTTATGACACCCCATAATATATAAACTCGGGGGTATCTACCAGGGCAATCTACACAAAGTGAAGACTGACCTCACCACGGACCGCCAGGGAGTTACCAAACTGTCCCGAAAGGGCGCCCGGTGCCTCCTCCGTGGGGCTTTCCATAGGGCAAGACCTAGAAACTAAGCATCTACTCCATCTGGTCCTAATGACTCAAGACGGGATGGAAGTGGATACGCCACTTACGAGCGCCAACCCCAACGAGGAAGGCTACCGAGGAGACCTCGGTGGGGCCGCCTGGTGATCTAGTACACCTTCTACTAGCTATGCTGGTTAGTTCACGGGAATGTATGACTTCCCTCAACCCCATACGTAGACGTACCCGATCTCCCACGGGTGTCGGGAACCACTGCCCCCTCGAGTCCAATCCAATCGGAACAACTCCCATTCAGGGAGAAGCTCGAATGTTCGCCTCGAGGCTCCTCTAGTAACGTCAGAGGTACCAGGAGTGCTGGGTGTCCGCAGCGCCTGCACCACGGCAGCTGTAGTGGACGTATACCCTCCCCTACGGGGTACGACACCCCATGTCAGTACAGTTACAGCCCATTCAAAAACATTCTGACGGCTTCTACTTTTGTGAAAAAACCTTCTCGGTTTTAGTGTACAGAATGAACATGACGCATGTTTCTTAACGGTTCCGCTCCTCTTGTAGGATGCGTCTCTGCCACACGCATTCACTGTGCTTGTCCTACTGTGTAAGGCGCAAACCTCTCTGGGGCCTTCTTTGCGTTGCTGGACAGTAACTTTAACATAACACTATAATTATAACTTCACACTATTTCTTCAAAAGTAACTCCCCGCAAGCGGTGTATCTCGGATACGAGAGCCCCTGTTGTTTTACCGGGGAAATATGAGTCAGTTGGAGAATTTATGTCAGGTCGACAGGTTGGCCGTGGTAGCTCAATGTGTTAGAGTGACTGGACGGAAACCAGGAGATCCATGGTCCAAATCCCGGTCATGGCATTGAATTTTTCAAGTTGACTCTATCCATTCGAAATCTTAGCCTATACAGGGCTAGTGTTGCGGCGGTACTTTCTCTCCACCTCACGACAGAAAGGACCTGGGTTAGAGGTCGGTCTCCACGTCGTCGTCCGCTGCCTGCTTCGCCCTTGCCTCTGGCTGCGGTCTCCTGCATGGGTTCTTGGATTCTCAGGGTGTTAAGGTCGAGAAAACTACAAACATCCGATAATTTCAGAACTGCTTTAATTGTTCTTACACTTTTGTGGAACCCGGGCACCTTCAAGTAACTCCACTTTTACTGGTGGAGATTTTACAATACATCTGCTATTGGAACTTGACGCGGACCGTCGTGAATGAATAAGCCGTCGGGCACACCAGAAAAGTGCATACAATATTCTTGACTGCTATGAGGGTTGAATGGGGTGTTCTACCCTCTGATATACTCAGTATGGCGTCACAAGGAAAAGCTAACAAAATATTGACCTGTGTAACGGCACAGCAAAATAGCTAGCATTCCACTCTATCGTCTAACATCCACCCCTTCTAGACTGTCGCCCGGGAGTGCAGTGTTTCTCGCATATATCTGCCCAGGTTCATGTTACAATATTCTACATCAAAATATACAATTTCACTTTCACAAAGATAGTCAAATATCCCTTTTACAATGATCAAATGTATATATAATTAATAAATATAATACATGAATAATTGAATAATAGATCCAAGGGCCAAATGTTCCTGTTTCAGTGTGAAAAAATGATTAATTTCTGCCAACTAACTTAAATAATGAGTTTGATAGTGAAGCTTGGGAGTTAAGTACTTACAATAGTAAGTCGCCACAAACGGTGTATCTCAAATACGAGAGGCCCTAGTGGTCTACCGGGAAAAAATATGAGTCAATTGGAGAATTTAATGTCAGGACGGCACGTTGGCCTTGGTAGCTCAATGGCTAAGAGTGACTGGAAGGAAAGCAGAAGATCCGTGTTTCAAATCTCGCCCGTGGCTTTGAATGTTTCATGCTGACTCTATCAAAAACCTTAGCCTATATACGGCTAGTGTGAAAAAATGATTCATTTCCATCAATGAACTTTAATATCCTACAGAGTTTTTAAATTCATTAGAATTGCCTGGACCCCATCAGAATTAAAAATTAAAAGCAGGATTAGCTGTGATCACTCTGTTTAACATTAACATACAACGACGGTGCTATGGAACGAGACTAACTGTGAAAAAGCTAATGAATAACGTCATTGAGTCAACAGTCATCAAGGGTAAGTACAAAGGAGAGGATATCTTGATTCCGCGTATTCCAATGGTTCCAACGGATTTACCTTTTGATTTTAAGCGTGTACAATGACCCGTGCGTTTGGCCTTTGCAATGACCAAGGGCAGTCGTTGGAAGTTTACGGAATCAACTTGGAGTTTCCCTGTTTCTCTCATGGACAATAATGCGTCGCCTGTTCCCGCATCGGAAAACCATCATCTTATATATTGTCACGAGGCATTGTTATGCTACTGCGTAAACGGGCCCCGAGAGAGATAGAAGCGGAGAGTGAAAGAGACAGATCGCGACCAAGCCACGCCCGCGGACCAACTAGCGCTGCACACTTGCCGGGAGAGAGCGAGAGAGCAACAGATGGAGAAAGAGAAGCAGATAGTCTGGACGTTCTCGCTCCACCACGAAACTCCGTGAATCTTCGGGAACCTTTGAGAAACAGCGGCTCGCGTATAAAAGCGACCGGACTGACGCCCGAATCCATCCGCGAATACTGCTCTGAAGTCATCGCGCGTATCGACCTCCTGACGACCACTTTATGCACCGAGCGACAGACGCGCAACAGCCGGCGCTTAAATTAAGCACCATTGGTGCACAGCGACCCTAAGACGAATAAACGATCCTAATCAATCAATCCCTCCTTCTATCCAGGCGATCCACCCAGGACCTCTGGTCATGGTTGGACACCCCTACTAAACCTTCCGCCATAAGCACGTGCCCTTCAGGCGCCTGCACACTAACACCGATACTTAAGGGGGTGCTTACGCGGGACCCCACTACTTTCCTCCAAATATACCTTCTTAAAAGCCACGTTGATAATAAAAAAAGAAATCAAAAAATAGACAGCCAGTGTCGCCAGGGAGCTGCTAAGAGCAACAGAGTCGCTAGTGAGCCTTTTGTTGTGTGTGTAGACATTTGAACTTTACCGAGTTGCGAGTTGAGAACTGAAAAACGAGTAGTGATATGAAAATGAGTTCTTTTACTTATTTACCCGTGGTGAAGCCACGAGAGACTGTGTTGATATATGTTACGTCACCTGGCTGCAAAGGTGTACAAAGGTGTCTTTCTACGAAAATAAAGATCCATTTGTATTTCTACACACTTGACTTTAAATTTTACGATCTCAAAAAGTCACAAAATTTACGTACCACAAAAATAACAAAAAAGTTTATATCAGAAAGCTTTAAATTGATTAACTTAATTGTATCTATGTTGTATTTAAACTTCATTCCCAACTGTATAATGAATAACTAATCCTAATTTGATTTATTTATATGGATAAATTCAGACACATTTATTGCCGGTACGAATTACGCCGGGTCAAGTAGAGATGCAAGAACAATCGATAGTGAATAGATAATTTACTAGATAGAGGCATTTCCCAATCAAGTGCTGTCCACACTTGACTGCATGGAACTTTAATACGAGGGCTTTTCAATAAAGAATGATCATACTTTTGTAGACATAATTTTTCGCACTAAAATTCAGCCTTATTTTATTTGGTTATCATAAGTGAAGCAAACACGCTGAAGTAGATTCATTTATGGTACTCCTGGTACCCACCTGTGACAACCAGACAAGTTCAGACGTGTTCAGTATCACCTACGGCTGCAATTTGAGGTAACATGCAGTTAAAGTTGATGTCAGAGGAAGATCCGCAGTTCCTATCAAACGTAATCACTCCTGATGGAACTTGGCTACGTCATTTTGTTCCTGAGAGCAAACAGCAAAGCTCAGTGTGGAACTCACCCTCATCACCAACCCCCCAAAGAAGCAAAAGTGGTTGATTCTGCTAGGAAAGTTATGGTCACCTCATTCTTTGATATTCAGGGAATGGTTTTTCAGCATGTTGTACCTGCACATCCATCGGTAACTGGACAATACTACAGGGATGTCCTGAAAACATTGTAAGTCCATATCAGGCACAAAAGACCACATTTTCATGAAGCAGGCTGTATGCTGAACCACGATAATGCGCGGCCGCTTATTGCCAATGTTGTTGCTGAATATCTGGCAAAAAATCAACGTGAAGTGCATCCCTTATCCTCCATATAGTCCGGATTCATCCCCATGTGACTTTTGTCTATTCCTTAACTTGAAGAGACGCCTTCGTGGGAGACATTATCCATCATCAGAAGTAATAGTGAAGGCTGTGGAGGCGATATTGAAGAATCTCTCAAAAATGGTTTCCAGCATGTCTTTCAAGACTGGCGGAAATACTAGGAAAAGTGCATCACATTCAGGGGAGACTATTTTGAGAAGGACCATCAAAATTATGAGGATGAGTAAAGGTACGTTGTGAAACAAAAATGAGCTCATTCTCTATTGAACAGCCCTCGTAGAAGTATTTCTTTGTATCTATAACTAAGTAGGTATTTTTGTCAAGTTTTATCTAGGTTCAAATGAAGTAGAGAGAAAAGCAGAGCTTGTAATATTACGCAAAAAAGAGAAAACTATGTCATCAAAATGAGAGCTAAATAGAGTTTGATATACGACAGCTGATGATCTAGACCTGAGCCAGCAAGATGAACACCCGAAGTGTGGAATGTTTTTCGCTCGGGTTAATTAATGTCTTCCTCTTTCCTTCAACCTCACAGGTGGTCATTGGATGAAACGTCTTTTGCAACGTAATTACATGTACAATTTTGAACTGAAGGGTTGGCTAGGAAAGCACAGATAGGGTTAAATATCTGCGAAGGACGTAACAACGGCTCATATTGAATAGCTCCTTCACCACATTACTGACCTTAGTCAAACATTAAGCCGACAAAAGCAGTTCTATTAAGTCAATATGTCCATTACCTTAGTTTTGTTTTGTTATACAATTGTAATATAGCCCTAGAGTAGCTACAAAATAAGATTGAACATTGCTTGAGCCAATACGGTTACCGTACTCTCTTGGTGTGGTTATTTCCACGACTAGCGGGCGACAGAGATGGAAGATATATTTGTCTTTGTCTCACCAAGACCACTTAGCAAGTATCACACGGATGCTGAGAATGTACAGTGATACAGATGCTGACAGAGAAGTTCGCTTCGTATTTCAGCATTTGTGTGAGAGCATATACAATGATTATCATATAATCTGAACCTTAAAACCGGGAACTGGAGAACAGTTCGCTCACGTAGCTATCGCTCTTATGCACACAAAACAAAATGACTCAAATTAGATGCGTTCTACGAAATAAGGTGTTTGCTACAGTGAAAAAAATAATGACATTTCAACGATTTGTGAATATAGTTTCTATTTTAATTATGCATTATTTGTATGCTGCCAGTAATGGGCTTTGAACCAATTTTTGTTTCATTAAATACTTAATAAATACGTAAGATAGGAATGATATTTATGAAGCATGTTTACACAATGAATCTCCTGTACTAATGCTGTACATTACGCGCAGCAATTTTAGTCTTGCAGCAACAATATCGCCTCTTTCAAGCAGAAATTAGCCACCATCGTTGGTTCTCTTATATTTGAACCCAAGGGACTTCAGAACACTATGCAAAGAAGATACAGAATCCGTATATTCTATTTTCTCCCCCTAATTAAATTGGTCAGCCTTTTGGCAGTCAGATATTCACACTTGTCTTATAAATCATCAATTGTTCTACGTAAAACACACTTTTGAAAGTTGTCCAAGATAGGAGCACGTTTTTTGTCTGCCCGATGTTTTCCTGGAGATATAAATATGGACACCCTCCAAATTTGGCGAGCTGTTTGCTTTATTTAGCAATGTTTGTCACAGAATAAGCACTTACGCGACAAGATTGTGTCGTTAATTCTCGACTCTGAGCGCAATTTGGACTTTAGAAAATGTCTTTAATTGACATTTTTTAAAAAAGGAACACACATTAACAAAAATATTTGTAGCCTGCTTATGTAAAATCTTATAAGTTGTTTGGCAGTTACTAATAGACGCACCAGTACTAGGTTTTCTAAGCGGTATATTTACTAACTTTGAAAAGCACGTGTGCACTCTTAAAATTTCTTCAGTTTATATCATGCAAGGTACAAAATACAACTGCAGCATAGCACGTGTGTGCTTTTCTTCACTGACATTTAATGATTCTGTTTCTTCTAGTCAGGTGCCTTATTTTTCCATATCACCGAAACCAGATGTGCTACAAACATGGGGTTCGGACAGTAAATGTCAGAAAAAATAGCTCTGTAACATGGAGAAAACAAAATAATTCTGTAATCAGTATGTTTAGAGTGCGCAAAGAAATAGTTTCTTTGTTCCAGTCGTTTCTTTGCAATGTGCTTCCTCAGTGTAGCCAATACTGACGTGTAGTATGCTGCTGTAACAAAAGTGAGAAGGGGAACTGCATGCTGGTAAATCATCCCATTACCTACAGTCAAACAATGTGATCACCATCACGTTTCCTGCAGATGGAACAACTTGTGCCTTCTTTTGGTGTTGGAGAACCTGGCGATATGCACACTGTGCTGGCTAATTTTCCTTCAGGATCATAATGATGCAGCCATGACTCATCACCGGTGATAATTGAAGCTTAGGAGTATTCTATTTGAGAACTCTGAAGCAGTGCTCAAGAAAAGTGAGGCGATTCTCGAGGACCTGACAAAGAATAGTCTGCAGCACGTGTTCAAGAACTGGCAGAGATGCTATAAAAAGTGCATTGAAGTAGGAGGGGACTACTTTGAAAAGGTTCATGTAAGCATAGAATTTTAATAAACATGTGTGAAAATAATCAGCCTCAGTCTTTGTTTAAGAGCCCTCGTACAAAAGAAAGGAGGTCCATATTGTTCTTTCGGTATTATTTCCAATCAAGGCTATATCTAATGTAACATAACCTGAAAAGATAAATGAATATTATAATGAAACTAGAAATAAAAAGTCGTAATGTTTAGAGAAAGTACTGCATGTCTTGTACATGGTAGACATGAAAACAAAAGATAAGAAAATAAGACAAGAGGAAGATGATTGATACAAGAGGAAGAAGATTGATACAATGGGCATCCAGAAAGTAAGTTCTGTTTCAATTCATCTCCGCTGCAGCGTTGCATTGCAGTTCCGCACATGCGCGGTAGACGCTCTGTATCAAGGATAAGAAACGTGCGCCATTGTGAGATCGTTGTCAGCCACGTACGATTTGTTGTGCTTGTTTACAATGTCGGTGTTGATTGAAAATCCCGCCCTTTGTGAAATCAGATCTGTGATTCGTTTTCTGAATGCAAGGAAAGTGAAACCAATTGAAATTTATTGGCAAATTTGCGATGTCAAAATGTGTTGTTTCCTCACGAGAACGCGCGACCAGACACTGCAAATGCGACGAAAAACATCCTACAGGGATTTGGCTGGGACGTGTTTGCCCACCCCCCGTACAGCTGTGACCTGGCTTCTGGCGACTTTCATCTGTTTTTACATCTCAAATCTTTCTGCGGCGGTCAACACTTCAACAATGACGAAGAGCTGAAAGAAAATGTTTCCAACTGGTTGAAGACACAGGCGGCAAACTTCTATGAAGAAGGTATAAAAAACTTGTGCCTCGCTATGACAAATGACTACAAAGTTTCGGCAGTTATGTGGAAAAGTTATTTAAGGGTTGTAGAAGTTTGTGCAATAAATAACTTTTCTGTATCTGTACACAATTTAATTTTATTAACAAACAGATCTTACTTTCTGAACGTACCTCGTACCTCGAAAACCTGATTATTTTGGCTCTCCTATTTGAAACAAAGAGCTGCCAACATCTGAACCGGAAATGGAATGTGAGAGAGTCGATCTAGCATTGAAGGAGAAACAGAACGATCTACTCCAGCCAGAAAGCACATTTTAATCCAAATAGAAATTAAAACTGTACATTTCATTTCACTGTTGAGAATATTGTGACTTTGGGGGTTCGTAAAATTAAAAGTCCGATTGCACCACTCAAAAATGTTCTTTATTTTCACCGACTTACAATTGAACACTTGCCAATTACACAGAATTACGTAATGCACACAATTACGTTTCACCAGTTCGTCTGTTACAGTTCCACTGCCGCTCACAGTTACGCACACTCTTCCGATGCACGTACACAGTCTTCTCGTCCGTACACTAGCACGGCGCTGCTTCGCTGCTCGCCAAGATCTGACTCTCCTCACTCATTGCAGCCCTTTTTATAGTAATATCACTGTTTTCCAGAAGTCTCTGGTTTCAGTGAATCACCGCGAAGGTTCCAGACGGCAGAGGAAGGTGGGAAGAGGCGGCCAGCGACAAGTGACACTTCGCTAATCATCCCCTCAGTTAGTGACTGAGATTAATGGGTGGATGTCGGCTGAATACTTCACCTCTGACCCTCCTGCTGACCAGTTCTATAGGGAGTTCGGGTGACAATATTAACAATTAACTTATGAAAAATAACCAACATTAATTATGATATTATAACAATAAATGAATTAACACAATGAAATAATACACATATTGACTTACATTTAATAATTACATATGACAATTGTGTCTTGACATCAAAAGAAGCTGCTTAAATAGGTAAGAGAGCTCTCAGATCTTGTAAACCAACATTTGGAGGATAAGCGTTGAATGGAGGCTGTAAGTGACCTTGCTGCACAGAATTGCATAGCTTGGTCAAAATTACATTTCATGTCTTCTTCTCCTCCGTACTTCCATTATAGCAGTATAACTACTTTATCCACTTTGAGACAATCTGCCATGCTTCACTAGTTGGAAGGTTTGTCGGGAAGTGCAGAACATGGTTCATCAGACTGAAGTACTCCTTAGTGACCACGGCGTTTTCGACCATGGCTTCATACTCGTCGAATTCCATTATGATCTGCAACAAATTTATAAACAATTTTACAATACGTACACAAACTCAGCAAGTATACGGTGATCAGTTTTATCTGTGGTTTTACCACGTAAAATTTGTCGTCATCAATGGCATCTTTTTTTTTCAATTTTAAAGGTTTTTATTATAATCTGATACAAATGCCAAAAATACCACAAACAAAAGCTTACTATCATTAAACCGATACTTAAATTGTTTTTCAACAAAAAAGGAAAGGGGACAGAAGAAGAGAAGGAAAAGGTTGTAACAATGGAAGTTCAGGAAGATTATAGGGGAGAAGTTCAGGAAAGGTAGAGGAGTCCTGCAAAGGCACCTACGTTAGTGACGGTTGATACTACTGCGCTTAGGATAAAGCGCAGTTCTGGTTGCCTTACCAGTCTATGGACCATGACACAAGACCCTGACCACAGCATGCGAAGTGACGCGGGTTCAGAAAGGTTTAAGGGGAACGATAAAGGAACGTTGGAGAATATTTATTCAACTGTAATCTTTGTGCACCGGTGGTGCTTGGGGGAGTAGCAGGGACGCCTAGCGGCGTCGCGGTCTCTCTGTGCGTCTGATGTGGTGTCCAATAGGATGCTTGTCAGTCTCGGGTGTATGAGTTCAATGCTTCTGTGTAATTGGGAGAAGCACTGGTGGAATGTTTTCGTATTAAACGAGGAGTTTGCGATTACAAACTGTAGTTCAACTTGTTTTCGATATATTATGTCCAATAACTCTAGTACGTCCTTCTGTGTGATTGAGGTAGTTCAATGGGTTACCTTCAATCTTATTCAGAAGTTTCCGGTGCAGTGAAGTGTTCTCGATGATCTCGGCGACTTGCTGCTGTAGTACTGTATACTGCTGTCTAACAGTTGAAATTTGGTCCTGTGCTGCTTTGTTGTAGTTGGCGAGAAGTTCCGTGGAAGATTGACGGTGTGTGTTTAGAGCTGTCGGCATTGCCTTGAAGTTGGTGCTAAGTAGCTCCTCCAAGTTCCCAAGGCGGGGACCCAGGTGAAGCACCTCCGAGTGAACATCCTGTAGGTCAGCACGCATGGGGTTGGAGTCGTTGGCTGCGGCTCCATGGAGTTTGCGATCGTATTTGATCTGCTGACAACAGCTTTTAGGATTCCCTGTACCAGCAGGTAAATATACAATTTGAGAGGTGGGCCCTGCCCGCGTAATATAAAGGTACGTAGTTTTGCCTGGTGCTTAGATACGGTAACTGTTGTAGTCTGTTTTAATGAATGTGAAAACTAAATGACGGATAAATGCAAACAATATCTTGAAATTTGGTGCTTCTATGTGAAAATATATAACTCAATATAATTTAATAAACGAATATCAAATTAATAACAATATTGGTTTCAGAACATTTTCATAAAGAAACAGATTTTTTGCCATTTCAACCGTGCAGGTCATATCGAACTATGAATGAGTGACTGAATGAAACGGATGATCTGATACTCAAATGAGTCCAGGGTCCATAGAGCTGTAGCGGCGAGACGATTAGAGCCGGGGTGAGCAATGAGTTCCACGTGGGCAAGACAGATTGTTGCAAGTTAGGGTTGAGCAATTTATCTTCAGCGTAGAGCAAAGAGTTCCATCAAAGAGTATTCGTGGATATGTATAGGAGTAAGGATGGTTCTAATGACACTGGAATGAAAGTTTCAAACTGGTTTAGTGCCTGCTTCTTTTTATCATCACATCAAACTCGAAGCTGCCGACTAAGGGTTACGAATATATCACTGTTTAGACTTACCGTATGTGGAATACTTATTACTCGATAACACTTAATTCCTTATTTACGTAGGAACCGACAGATATCTTTTCTTTCCGGTTTTGGTCTGCCTTCGCCCAAGATAGAAGCAGATGACCATCTTAATGGCCTGCCAGCCACGGTCTGCCTCTCCCACACAGCTACATGTGTGTGACTTTCACCTCTAGAAGCCCTGTGTTTACACACCAAAATTCCCTTTGCGAGTATTTTGTCCATTGTGATTATTAGTTTCGGTCATGCCATTATTAAGGGTCCAAACAATACATTTTCAAACGGAGTCAAGTGTTACCCATTTAGAATTCTTGCTAAGAAAACCCTCTTTTTCGGTGTCTTTAGTTATAGGACTCAACCACCTGCCTGCACGTGTTGTAACAAAGATACACAATTCCTTAGAAATCCATTACGATTCTTTACTCATCGCATACCTTAACTTCAGTATCAGTTCTCAGAGTTACCGGAAATTCGTCTTGGTAGGATAAGGGAAAACCCTGGAAAAATCGTTATCCAGGTAACTCATCCTTAGCGAGATTCGCACTTGCGACCTCTTGAGTGTGAGGTACACACGTTGTCTCACACCACGAAGGCCGGCAAGAAACAGATTATTTATATTATATATTTGTAATATTTACATATTATGTTTATTACTTCTAAATTGGGACCGTAACTTTATGGTGTCCAGTATTTCTCATTTCGCGAGTAACTGATCCTATATCTTGGAAATATTTGATTCACTTATTTGTTTTAAAAGACATAAGGATACCAGCATTAACAGACATTTTAATTAAGCATGAGAATGACAACAAATTTACATCAGACACTGATAAAACGTATGATGTTTATGTTTCAAAGAAAAGTATGTCAATTTGAGGGTACCTGGACAATTTTGACAACATTAAACTCCAAGGTACTTCTTTGAATGTTGGATAGCGTTGCATAAACTCCTCTATACAGCGGTTTAAAATATATTAATATGTCACATCAATTTTAATGCCGGTGCGAAAGTAGCATTCAACCTTGAAGATGTGGTGCTCTGTCTACATACCCACCTTTAGAGTTGAAACGTTCTTCTTTACATATCTACAAGAATGAGTACCATAAAGAGGAGTGAAACGCGAGGCCGGTCGTATTAGTTATTAGCACAATCACACTCAGAGCGTTGTAGTTAGTTACAGTTCCTCAAACGCAACTCTTCTGCGTAGAGGAGAAGATAGACTCACCAGTCAGCTATGATGTCTTTCTTGCTCAATCGGAGGGCCGGAAATAACGAATAAAACTGAACAACGTATATTTATACTGTGAATATGAGAAATGTTGACAAAGCAATAAAGAAACGGATTTAAGCGAGGCCAATTTTCATCTACAATACTTCCCCCCCAACACAAGAAGGCAAGGTATAGGAATGAGTAACGTCATCAATTTTGCTGTCCGTATGATGTTTATGCTCGCCTTTGCAGCGTGGATGACTCATATGTACTCTCACACACCCATTTCGTAATAAAAAGATCCACTAACAGAGCAAATCCCCTCTCCCTTTTCAGGACCCTCTCGCCTTCTTGTGGTGGACAGAAAGATAATAAAGAACAAAGAAACACAGTACAAATAAAAACTTTGAAAAGTGCACTCTAGACCATTTTGACCATACGAAAGTGTTGGAAAACTGAAAAGGTACAAAATGAAGTTAAAAGTGTTAGATACAAATTATATTATTTTGTTCTCTTTAAAATTCCTCTGCACTACATGAAGGTTCATACTAACAAAAATGTGGCATCTTGCAAGGATATGATGCTACAGACTCTATATTATTCCTTAAGTAACATAGGATATGATCGATTAAGTTTAAGGAGGGGATTCGGCAGGTCAACTAGTCTGATGTCTGTACTTATACCCCAAGTGGGGCATCATCGAGAGAAAGACTGAGGCGAGAGGATACTGAGGGCACCCATCCCCAAGGACTCATCATAGTGTAGAGGTCATGGTCGCTATCATTTACCAATTTGAAACGCCCCGGCAGACCAATACAACCGGGATCCCTCCCTTCGCGAACCACTAGGCAGGTTCGGAGACCGGGGACTGACATGCGTGAGCCCATAAGCACCTGGCAGACTCGTACAACCGAAATGCCTCCCTCCGCGACCCACTAGGCAGGCTTAGAGACCGGGGACTAACATGTCGCAGCCCAGAAACTCCTGGCAGACTGGTAAAACCGGGATCCCTCCCTTCGCGACACACTAGGCAGGCTTGGAGACCGGGGACCGACATGCCTGAGCCCAGAAACACCTGGCAGACTCGTACAACCGAAATGCCTCTCTCAGCGACCCACTAGGCAGGTTCGGAGACAGGAGACTGACATTTCTGAGCCCAGAAACACATGGCGGACCGGTAAAACTGACATTCCTCCCTCCGCGATGCGCTAGGCAGGTTCGGAGACCGGAGGCCCCCATGCCGGAGCTCGGAAAACTCCCGGTAGGCTTGCACAGCCCTAATATCGTGTTCCTGAGACAGCCCACTAGGCCGGCTCGGAGATGGGAGACTGTCCTACCGGAGGAGGAAGTTTTTCTCAGATCATGTCATCCTGCCATTTAGCGCCGAGACACCCGCCGACACTTCTACTCTGTAAGAGACCACCAGATGAGAGATTATGTGGAGGTGATCTGAAGGGACACAAATTTGGAGGATTTAATTAACCTGCCCAACATTCGCCTGAGAGCCGGGGAAAGCCCCGAAAAAACGCATGGGTTAGGAAGGCTGGGCACGGGGGTCGAACTCGACTTTCCCAATGCGTGCCACAGACGGAACCGGCTGAGCCATCCAGTTCTTTATATATTTTCGTACATAAACTAAGAATTTGAGTTCAGGAGTGAATAACATGTTGTTTGCATTTTATGTCAAAGTAGGATAACATTATAAAGCACTGGCTTCGACATCAGAAGTTATGGTCGAGCGTTCTTGGGCTTGGTGGGATTAGTTACCGAAGAATAACAAGGTCGAATGTATTTTCTGCATTAAAGATAAAGTATGGTAAATGATGGGGAGGACCCAACTAAAACAATTGGTGAGATAGCTTGGTGGTATATTTACGAGATTGTAGTTAATGATGCTGCAAGTGTTTATCATGTTCCGGCAGTTGAGTAGCCATGTGATGTAGCAGATACTTTATGTAGTTTTTGTGCCACCCGTTAGCGTGTTTTATTCAGTGTGTTGGTTTGGATGCAACATTTAAGACATCCATAGACTAAAAAAGAAGTTACCTGACAGGTTATATAAGGAGCTCTTATAAAATACTATTGCTTGCATTAACTTTCTTTTAAACAAACGACTAGCAGAGACTACATTCTTGCTATGCTAAACAAATGAGCAAGTGTAATATAAAATTGTGTAAGTGTCTGTCCAAAATATTGCAGATGTTTTAAATTGATTTAGTATTCATGGTTTGCGTGTCTCTGCGAGTAGGTATATTAAATAGCTAATTCATCAAGCATTCATTAAGATCCGACAACTTTAAGATTATTTGTAAAGTCTAGGAGAAAGTTGATTCAATAATTTTAATTGAAAACTGAATTGTATCAGCTAAAAGAAGAATTATTTTGTGAAGTGTGCAAAATAATTTCAAAATATTTTGTTATAATTAAAACATCAATTTGCAAAGGAATTAAATCGAATGAAGAGTAATTATTTCACTATCCCAAAAGATTATACGAAGGCTGTTCAATAAAGAATGATCACAATATTTTATGACAACGTACCTTTACTCATCCTCTAATTTTGATTGTTCTTCTCAAAATAGTCTCCTCTGAATGTGATGCACGTGTCCCAATGTTTCTGCCAGTCTTCAAAGACATGCTCGAAACCATTTTTGAGAGGTCCTTCGAAATTTCCTCCGCAGCCTTCACCACTGCTTCTGATGATGGATAATGTCTCCCACAAAGGCGTTTCTTGAAGTTAGGGAATAGAAAAGAATCACATGGTGCTAAATACGGACTAAAATGGGAGGGTGAGGGATGCACTTTACGTTGATTCTTGCCAGATATTCAGCAACAACATTGGCAATATGCGGTCGCGCATAATCGTGGTGCAGCATTCAGCCTGCTTCACAGAAATGTGGTCTGTTGCGCCTGATATGGACTTACAATGTCTTTAGGACATCCCTGTAATATTGTCCAGTTACTGAGGTGTGTGCAGGTACAACATACTGATAATCCATTCCATGAATATCAAAGAATGAGATGACCATATCTTTCCCAGCAGAAGCAACCACTTTTGCTTTTTGGGGGTTGGTGATGAAGGAAATTTCCACACTGAGGTTTACTGTTTGCTCTCAGGATCGAAATGATGTAACCAAGTTTCATCAGCAGTGATTACGTTTGAAAGAAACTCCAGAGCTTCCTCTAACATCAACTTGAACTGCATGTTACCTCCATTGCAGCGGTAGGCGATACTGAACATGTCTGAACTTAGCTGGTTCTCACAGACTGGAACCAGGAGTATCAACAATGAAAATACTACGGCGTGTTTGTTATACATTAAGCTAACAGAATATAATAAGACTGGATTTTAGTGCGAAAAATTATGACCGTAAAAAATTATGATCATTCTTTATTGAACAGCTCTCGTATTATTTCTCCGTTCCGAGACTACGACCTTGGGTGTAGAGATCATCGCTCGAGAGCAGCCGTGGTGAACAATAATTCTGCAAGAACTTCACCAAAGATGAGAAATCAATCATCACCACTCTCATCCCAAAAATAAACCGCTTCATTTATATGGTCAGACGTTTGCGTCTTCAAAGTAAAATATTTGGTTTTATATAAACATAAAGTGGAAAATATCTTTTTGATAATTAAAACCCCAAAATGGACCTTTCCAAACAACTTTCGGTGTACTTAAATAGTCACAGCCACCTGCACACATGCATTTAATTCGTCACGTGGCACATATTTAAATGGCGCTAGGACGAGACTGACTGCAATTTCTGAAACTAACATATTTAAAAAAGAACATTTTCGTTACATTAGATATAAACAAATTGATAAATCGGCCGTCGCAGATCAGTTTTTGTTATTTAACCATGAACTAAATCCCGAAGTTAAATTATTAAAGCAATTAAATGTTCCCATAGATTTAATAGTTTTGGAAAAAGTATTTATGTTAAAAAATAATAATCGCGGAGTGAATTCTGACATACCGGCAATTGATTCTGTTCTTAGGTTTGTTTCATCTTCAGATTTTGGTAATACGAAAATACGTAAATATATGGTATCATTGACAACGAATTTTGTTGACTGAAGATGTTGGCAAATGTTCATGAAATTAATTTTGATTAGAGAAGATAGAAGTATTATCATCAACTTCTTAAGATAAGTTGAAAATATTTAGTAAATATTTTTATTTGTATGACATATTTAAACCTAATTTCATGGCAAAAAAATGAAAAATATGTGATTTATTTGCTTGTTGCTCATTTAGGCTGATGCTCAAAACGTGTATTTCCAGTGAAATTTCATTATCTAACTTTTAGATGTAATACAATACTTTCCCTACTTAAAAGAAAAAAAAATGAAAAGAAGAATATACATATTCTTTGTGAGGTGCTCCTAATATACAATTACTGGCAAATTCCTTAAAATTTGCTGGATTTACTTGAACTTTAAATTAACTTAATTTTGTTTGTCAGTGTTTACCACGTGTTGTTAATATGGATATAAATTGTGGCAGTTTCTTGTCTATGAGCTTATGCAATTAGTTACTTAGCTCAAACTACACCAAGTATAATGGCTGATGGTACACATTCAGTGGTTGTGAAATAAAAATAAACTTTCATTTCAAAATTGATTTATAATAATGCTACATGGCGTATGGTATTACAAGGCATATGAGGCGGAGCTATAGAGGACACCTATCACAGACGTTTAGCGTTGCCTAGTTCAGAACGCACAGCACAAGCGTGAGCAACAGAGATTTCTATTTTACATGCACCTGAAATTACTACAGTAAATTCGGCATTGTAATATGAGGGTGGTCTGAAAAGTATTCAACCTAATAAAGATAAAATATATTTTTCCAGATTATTGTAATTGTATTTTTCAACATACTCTCCTTGCAAAACTACACACTTCTACCACGGAAACTCCCATCTCTGTAACCCGTCCAAATAGTACTCGACGTTTTTCAACATAGTCTCCTTGTAACTCTACATCCTTCTCCCAGCGATGTTCCCATCTCTGTAACCCATCCAAACAGTACTCGACGTTTTTCAACATAGTATCCTTGCAACTCTACACACTTCTCCCAGCGCTGTTCCCATCTCTTTAACCCGTCCAAATAGTATTCGGCGTTTTTCAACATAGTCTCCTTGTAACTCTCCACACTTCTCCCAGCGATGCTCCCATCTCTGTAACCCGTCCAGATACTACTCGGCGTTTTTCAACATACTCTCCTTGCAACTCTACACACTTCTCCCAGTGATCCTCCCATCTGTGTAACCAGTCCAAATACTACTCAGCGTTTTTCAACATACTCTCCTTGTAACTCTACACACTTCTACCACGAATGCTTCCATCTCTGTAAGCCGTCCAAATAGTACTCGGCGTTTATCAACATACTCTCCTTGGAACTCTACACAGTTCTCCCAGCGATGTTCCCATCTCTGTAACCCGTCCAAATATTACTCGGCGTTTTTCAACATAGTCTCTTTGTAACTCTACACACTTTTTCCAGCGATGCTCCCATCTCTGTAACCCATCCAAACAGTACTCGACGTTTTTCAACATAGTATCCTTGCAACTCTACACACTTCTCCCAGCGCTGTTCCCATCTCTTTAACCCGTCCAAATACTACTCGGCGTTTTTTTCTGCAAAATAATTGTTCACGAAGTTGATTGCCTGTTCATTTAACGAAAATCTCTGACCTCCTAACGCAATTCTCAGATGAGGGAAGAAAAGAAGTCGCTTGGGGCTAGATCTGGTGAGTCAAGCAGTTCAAACCGTATTTTGTGGCTTTTCGCCATTACAACCGTTGAGGTATGAGACAGTGCGTTGTCTTAGTGAAACACCATTTCCTTTTTCTGCAAATCTCGCCATTTTCCTGCATGTTTTGCCTTCAGGTTGTCAGGTAAAACTTGAGAGTATCTACCAGGACAATCCACACAAAGTGAAGAGTGACCTCCCCACTAATTTCTTAGGACGGATTACCTAGCTGGCCCAAAAGTGCGCCCAGCGCTTCCGTGGGGCTTTCCATAGGGCAAGACATAGAGACTAACAAGCGCCCCCTCCCATCTGGTCCTATGGACTCAAGACGGGATCGAAGTGGATACGCCACTTACGCGCCAACCCCAAAGGGGAGGTCTAGTCATTTACCTCGGTAGGGCCGCTTGGTGATCTAGCATACCTTCTACCAGCTATGCAGGCTAGTACGCGGGAATATATGGCTTCCCTCAACCCCGTCCGGAGACGTAACCGATCTTCCACGTGTATTGGGAACCACTGCCCCCTCGGGTCCAACCCAATCCGAACAACTCCCATTCAGTGAGGGGCTCGAATGTTCGGCTCAAGCTTCCTCTAGTCAGGTAATGATGCGTAGTATGCTCCTGTAATACTTTCTCTTTTTGAAGATAATCGATTAAAATAACTATGATTATCCCAAAAAATAGCCGCCATCACTTTCCCAGCCGAAAAAAAACAGTTTTTGCTCTTTTTGTAACCGGTTCTCCTTTGCAATCCACTTATTTTTGTCTCGGGCATATAATGGTGTATCCAAGTTTCATCTACAGTAAGTAACCAGCGCCAAAACACTGATTTATTACGGCTAAACTGCGCCAACAGAGTGTTGGAAATGTTCATTCGAACATGCTTTTATTCTAACTTGAGCAAACGCGGCACCCATCGCGCGAGCAGCTTTCTGATGTCTAAATGGTGATTTAAAATGTGGCAAACACGTTGTTTAGACATGTTCATAGCCTCTGCTACCTCTCACACTTTAACTCGGCGGTCGTACAGCACCATTTGTTGAACCTTGGTGATGTTTTCGTCGGTGGTTACAGTTTTTGGACGTCCCGAACGTTCGTCGCCTCACAAGCTCTTACGGCCACGTTTAAATTCAGCTGCCCAAACTTTCAAATGTGGTAAATGATTGTGCAGAGTCCCCATACACAGAATCCAACTCATCTTTGGTTTGCATAGGCGTATTGCCTTTCAAAAACAAATATTTCATGCCAGCTCGATACTCGATTTTGTCCATGTTTATAAAAAAGCTCACATCAACTCAAACGACTGTTACATAACAACTGAGCGTCCAAAATGGCTGAAACTTTGGTGAGTAGCTGTCAACAGATGAACAACAAAATTCACTTGCTTTTATTTACAAGTGCTGCCATCTTCAAGTTGACGTCGGACACCTTTCAGACTACCCTCGTCTGCCTTGGATATGCAGCAAGAATTTTCTAGGTAGCCTGTACGAAAGTTGATTTTCTACGACGTAAAATTCATGATTCAAGATGGAAAACGTGGAGATACACGCTGAAGTTGAGCTGCTCTCTACTGAGTTAAATAAACTAAGAAAGTTTTAGTTGATATACTAGTTACAAGGAATGTTTCTTCTGATGCAAATGAATCGGTGAAGGTTTTCTTTCACGATTTATGTAAGAATCAGCTGTTAGCTAACAGTGATAACCAGGGAGCGGATTTATAGGCACTAAAAGTGTGTCAAATAGGCATTTAAATCGGCACTAAGACTCATAATCAAAATTCATATAAATCCACTTCACTGAGTAAGAACGGATGGTGTTTCTTGGAGATAAAGAGCTTGCATAAGCATATAAACATAGCGCCGGAGATAAAGGACTTTCCGGAACAGATTAAGCTGCGCTACTGGAAGGTTATAGAACATTCGATTTCTTGATTGATACAGAACAGTTTCGAATTATCAATGAGGTATTGAAGGGAGCGACGACTCACCAAAGAGTCAGTCGAGAACAGAGTGCAGTAGTAAACAGAAGCAAAGCGCTGTAAAGATGTAACAGGAGTGTTGTAAACAGTTGTAATCAGAACGCTGTTTGTTACTGTCATCGACGTTTGTAGATTGTGACTGTGTATGTGATGTAATGCTCCCACTCTGAGTGTATTTCTACGGAAATAAAGAACGTTTTGGAATATCTGCCACTCGGACTATTAATTCTGCGAAACCACTGTGACAATATGCAAAAAGGATTGAAGTAATTAACTATGTCAAAAAACAAAATCATGGGTTTGGGAGGGGGGTGGTTCCTAAGGGTGAAAATTCAAATATCTGAAGCTTTTGTTGGATTCTTTTCAAATTTATACCATTTATTTTTGTGATCGATCAAGAATGGAATAACACCAAGTTTCAGCTTTCTAGTTACAATAGCTTCTGAGGAATTAACAGTTTATGTCTAAATTACAAACGATTTTCAAAATGTCCCACATATTGTAATTTTAAAAGTTAATGCTTAGGGTATAAGTTTCTGCACCCATTTTAACCTATAATTGACCTGTATCTATGTGAAAGATTTGTCTTCGCCATATCAACGATAAGAAAAATAATAATTCCTATTTAACAACTTTTATTTTCCTAACGAAAACACAACAAATGTAAATGGATACACTAAATATGCAGTTGCCCCTACAGGATGGTTAGAATTTCATACAGATTAATAGAACACTACTTCCTGTGGAACATTTTCAAGTTAGGAAAATGTAGAAAATATGGAATGTGAGAAATCTAAGGTTAAAATTACGTTATAACAGCTACGACACAGGTGTAGGTTTATTTAAATAGTCATGTGACGTTTTCTGTAGTGCCGCTAGAAAAACTTTATAATATTGCAGTATGTGTATGTTAATTTTAAGACAAGAAAAATCTAAATTTTGTATTGTTGTAATTTTTGGGCCAATTTGCACAGACGTGTCTCTTTAATAAAGCCCTTTTTGTATATGCAATGAGCACCAGTAATAAATTTCTCTTCCCCGAAAACTTCACGTTGAAACCAACAAATGCAGAAGCTGTTGTCACAAATTACAAGCAGAAGAAATTGGCTAAAATGGCAGTTTTAGACACTAATAAGGAGAATAGGCACAAACGATTGGAATAGGCATTTATAGGCACTATAAAACTAAGAAATTAGGCTAATAATTTTAGGAAACGTGCTTATAGCTTAAAAGCCTACATTTGTGAACAAAGGAATAAAACAGGCAAATAGGGTAAAATCCGCCCCTAGTGATAACTTTACTACAGTGCCGTCTCCATTAACAAGGATCGACTCTGATCTGCATTTTCTGATGCTTTCTACTGAAGAAGTGAAGCTTATTTACAAGTTAAACGAGCAAATGTAAAAACGTCTACACGATAAAGAATTGCTAATTCAACTTTTAAAGGACAAAACATTAGCACAAAAGTCTACCGCCCCTCACCTTGAAGTATCGAGTTACCCCAGTGTCAGGGACACACCCCAGCTCTACAGCCAAGCGAGTAGTAAAGGCACATCAGCTGTTCGCAAGGCACGCAGTGTTCCTCAGAGTGATGTGATTGTGAGTGCTAATATGAACGTGTAATTGAAAAGTCTACTAAACCCAAAGACCATTCACATAAGCATATTGCCAAGAATTTAATAGTAGGCAATAAATGTTCTACTTTCCTAACCGGTGTTTAAAAAGCATGGTTTCATCTTGGAAGACTAAAAGGCGACACCACCAGCGAACAGGTACTAAAGGAAGCTTTCCCTGATATTAATATAACTGTAGAAAAACTAGAATCTAAAGGTTTAAACAGTAGTTTTAAAATGCGTGTTGACTTTATTTACAAGGATAGGATAATGGGGGCTGATGTGTGGCCATGCAATGTCACTATCCGTTGTTTTTTTTATTCATAACGTCAAAAAGGTCAGCTCCCTTCTCAAAAATAATTCATGTGACATTTTCAAATTAAAGCTCTAATTACGACAGCGATAATTTTAATCTTTTTCATATTAATGTTCAAAGTCTTAGAAACAAATTCTCAGTTTTCGAAAATGAAAATCTTAACTTGGACGTAATCTGTATAAACGAACACTGGCTAACTGTTCCAGAAATTCACTATTATATCCCTTCTATGTCTTGGGTAGTTCGTGCTGTCACACATTGTTACAGAATGGCGGTTGTTGTATATTTTTAAAACATAACGTCAAATTTCGTCCGCTTGATGTTTTCAAATTCTGTTAGGAAAAATGTTGTGAATCTTGTGCTGTTATCTTAGATCAGTGGTATCATTGAGGGGAAACAAGGTAGTTACCTTTCCTCCTCCTAGTTAACTTTCGCAGGTGACGTAATAGATACTGGGGTGAGGAAGGGCTTACGGCTGGTTATTAAAATAATTTATTCATATTTTTATGTACGTAATATGTATAGAATGCCATTTTGAATTATACCTTTATAGCTACATGTTAGTAATTACAAGTTCATAATTTAAGCGGAGTTGTTATTCTTCTTAGCTATTAATTTGTCGATTTTGGGCTCAGTAATGGGACACGTTGACTGTCTGCCGCTTACTTGCATTTGTTTTAAAACACAAAGGAGTGTAGACGTACCGCAATAACCAATGACAGTCAGCTGTTTCCCAGCGACCCCGCGCAACAAGCGAAATGCTGTAGAAGGGGAAAAGGAGGGGAGTCACCCTCAGCTACACTCGATAACACCCCTGTCTTAGATGATACAAACATGATACAAACTTTTTCCGGCGTTTTTCCTTATCCTGAAAGAAGATTGACAGGTAGCTCTAAGTTCCAAGGACCACGGAATCCTTTGAGCATCATTTCACCCATTTCATCGTCCGATATGACTTAAGATTGGAGGACGTAAATTACTATAAAAACACCGAACAAATCGCGTAAATTCAAATAGCGCGTGGAGAAATAGGACGATTTTACGAAAAGTACTATACGCAGTAAAGTTCATGATTACTTTTTTTCAGAAATGAAAAACTTATGGGATTGCTTACATCTTTCTTTAATTTTCTACATAGTTGCCATATTTGTTTAAACATTTCTCATAACGTTCTACAAGCTTCAGTATACCGACGTCATACACGTCTGCCGCCTATGAGGATAACCAGTTTTCAACTGCTTCTTTCACCTCGTCATTTGTGCGGAAGCGCTTGCCACCGAGAAACCTCTTTAGGTAGCGGAACAAGTGAAAATCGGTCGGCGGCAGGTCTGGACTATACACTGGGTGGTCAATCTGTTCCCAACCAAAAGAGCTGATGAGATCTTGGGTTCGCCTAGCAGAATTTGGTCTGGCATTGCCATGCAGCAACAACACTCCAGACGGCCACGTCGCGTATCCTGTCTTGCACGTTGGAGGTTGGTCAGAGTAGCGCAGTAAGCGTCCTAATTGTTAGTTGTTCATCGTTCCATAAACTTGACTAGCAACATTCCATGTCTGTCCCAAAACATGGATGCCATCACTTTCCGTGTTGACATTGTCTGCTTGGCCTTGACTTTGACTGGTGATGTGTGGCGACATTCCATCGATTGATGATGATGATGATGATGATGATGATGATGATGATGATGATGATGATGATTTCTATATAAGGGCGCTCAACTGCTTGGTCATCACTGCCCTTATAAAAACTAATGCATGGAAATAGCCAGATATTAATTACTCTCTATTTAAAAGACAGATCAAAACAAAACGTCAATAAAATAAATAAGCCCAAATGGATAAAAAGGGAAAAAAACAATAAAAAACTATAATTTCCAGTAAAATACCAAAAGCATAAAAATGACTACTTTCAATATCAGCTTGACATGAGAAAGGCTACCTGCCCAGAGGTGGTCGAATCAATTTGTTCCTTTTCTTTGGGGCAGGGCTAGCAGTTTCAGCAGGCTTTTTCTGCCTTTTCCTCGCTGTCCTTTGAGCAGTGAGGACAGGATCTATCCGCTCCACATCCTCAATGGAGGAGGATGGTTTCAGAATGGTAGCTTCGAATCGAATCTCTCGACACGATCGGAAACGGCGACAGGCGAAGACGAAATTCGCCGATCGTCGTCCTCTCCAGATGATTCCTCAGATGTTGACGGAGATGTCCATGGACCTCTCTGCTGGCTAGCTTTCCTTTCACTGGGCTTACTATTTTCGTTAAGGAAGTCAGTTCTGATGTATAAGGTCTTAAATTTTCTTGGTCGGTTCACATGTTCTTGAAGTAGACGTTTTCGGCGGTGACTTGGCTGAATCCTACTTCATAGGACTGGACTTGGTTGGCGCGCTCTTTGTTGTTCGTGCTGGTGTTTGTTGCTTTGGCTGTGATTTTCATGTACCTCTTTCGGATATTACTGCCCTATTTATTTCGCTAGTTTGTGTTGAGATTTCACGTCTAGGTAGCGGTTCAGCTTTAAACTGCACTATAAGTAACGGTCCTAGGGACAGGAGGCTGACGAATACGCAAGACTTTCCGAGCTCCCAAGAAGGACACTCTCTCTCTCTTACCCGGATCCTTTGGATCGCCTTCTCCTCCATAAATCGCGGGCATTCTCTGGACTTCGATGAATGATAACCACTGCAGTTAACACTTGTTTCAGGTGAAGTACAAGTATTATCATGTTTGACTTCCCCGCAATCAACGCAAGTAGCAACTCCATTACAGGAATCACTTGTGTGGCCAAAGCGCTGGCATTTATAACACCTCAGTGGATTGAGTATATACTGCGTCACTTCTATAGCTTCATACCCTGCCTTAATCCTTTGCTGGAGATCTATCCGATCAAAGGTAAGGAACAGGATACGAGTGGGCACTAGTCCATCGCGTTCTCTTGCGGTGAACTCGATATACATTAGTCACACCTTGTTCCGCCAAGTTTTCCTGAATCGTCTCATTGGACATACCATCCAATACGCTGGTGTTTACAACAGCACGCGAGGAGTTCAGGGTCCTATTCAATTCAACGCGCACCGGACAGCTCGCAAGCATATTGGCATTCAAGATTTTTGCAGCCTGCGTCGGAGAAACTGCTTGGACCAGGAGCGTGCCATTGTGAGGTCGAGTACATGACCTTACAGGACCAGCAATATTATCTAAACCCTTCTGAATAATGAACGGGTTCACGGTAGTAAACTTTCGACCTTCCTCAGTTCTACAAATAACTAAATAGCGAGGACCACAAGATTCAGCTATTCCTTTTCCACGTTTTATTTTAAGGTTTGCCATAAGAAATTGAATGCGTTTCATCCCCCAGTGCTCCCCAAACACCGCGGAGTCCAACAAGGGGTCATCCCAATGGGATGGCAGGGCTACACAGGGGATATAGCGGGCTCGCCGTCCCACTCACCCTGGAGTTCGGTACAGTACCTAGTCCTGGCCGATTGATTAGGGGTGGGTTTGTCCCGAACCTCCCGTTTAGGCGAAGCAGAACAGAAAGTAGTGTATTGGAAATGCGCACCCTCCCCGAATTCAGAAGAAGACTGGAACGAGCACAAATGCGCATCCCTCAACCACCAGGACAAGCCTTTCCGCCGACATGGGTCTCCACGAACGGCCTACACGAGAGTGGGTGTTTTGTCTGATCCCTTACCACTAAGAGGAACCCACATCGAGGGTGTCAGAGTGGCCCGTACCTACCGCAGTAGGCCCCCGGGGGGGTCCATCGATTGACGTATTGACTAAGGAGTCATGTGAGAAACACACGTGTCGTCTCCAGTGACAATATGTTCCATTATTCGAAACTAGGGGCTATCGCATCCGAGATACACCGTCTGTGGCGACTTACTACCGTGAGTACCTAGTGGTCTACCGGGAAGTAATACGAGTCAAATGGAGAATTTAATGTCAGCACGGCACGTTGGGCATGGTAGCTCAATGGGTTAGAGCGACTGGACGGAAACCAGGAAATCCGTGGTTCAAATCCAAGCCATGGTAATTGAATGTTTCATGTTGACCGTTTATCAAAGACCTTAGCCTATATACGACTAGTATGAATAAATGATTAATTTCCATCAACTAACTAAAATAATAAGAGTTATATGATGAAGCCTGGGACTCAAGTAATTAGGATAATAAGTCGCCACAAGCGGTGTATCTGGAATGCGAGAGCCCATTGTGGTCTACCAGGGAAATATATGAGTCAAATGGATAACTTAATGTAAGGACGCCACGTTGGCCATGGTAGCTCCATGGGTTAGAGCAACTGTACGGAAACCAGGAGATCCATGGTTAAAATCCCGGCCATGGCATTGAATTTTTCATGTTGACTCTATCTATACATGTTATGCTATTTTGAACATTTGTTTAGGCAACTATTATAGGTTAGTTAACATATGCTGGTATATTTTTACGGTAACTAAGTGGTTAGAGCAACTGGATGGTTGCTATGACACTGAATTTTTCAATTTGTCTTTACTCTTCTAAATGGTGTCTTAATTTCGGCAAAGTCTCTTAAGTTTGTCAAATTATATCACAACACTGGAATCAAAGACGCGAAGTGGAATCACAATCCTGAACAGTACGATACTAGTGCCATAAATCTGTCTATACCCTGCCTCAAGCTAATCTCAGTTTCATATAACCTTGCCCGGCTGACATGTATCCCTCCGCGTGCACCTACCTGCCCCTCACCCTAATTGGCTAATGCTTTCGCGCGATAGGCCATAGGCGGTGACTTCCCGTCACATTTAAACCTGCATTAAACGTCATAATAATTGCCAGGAAGATAAAAAAAATCATACAAATAAGGAAATGAAAGCATTCAAAAATACAAGTTTATAATGAAACTGAGAAAGTTGAAACTGCATGAATGAGCAATGAAACTGAAACGAGTTTATAATGAAAGGCCTTCTGCCTTTTCCACTGGGATTTTTTAAAACCAGCACACATACCTTGCAAAAACGCTGGAATTTTGTCTTTCAGTATTAAAAGTCGTGTCGCGCCATACTTGTCGCTTGTCCTTCATTCACCCAAGTCTCGTCAATGTAGTATACTTTGCAATTTGTATCCCGGTACAGTCTGATTGTCCTTACATAACGTCTCCGCCACACAGTAATATCGCTTTCCTGTTGTCCCAATTTCATGTCGCGATGTTCCTACGGATCTAACACTCCCACCTGTAAGTTCAGAGCACAGCTTTTCGACTTCTCTCACTGACAAAGACGGGTTCCTCTCTTTGAGTGTACTAACACATGCACCACAATTCTTTTTTCGCCGCTTTGTAAAGGCTTTCCTTTGCGATGCTTCAGGGAAAATCTGGCGGTAGACTGTCATTATACATATAATCAGTACACGCGCATTGAACGTCCAATAAAATAATTTAGCTATCGCAGTCGGCACAAAACACTTTCGAATGGCGATATATGACTAATCCAGTTCAAAACAAGGTCAGTGATAAAAGTCATATAAACAAATATGTCACCACTACCGCTGAAGCACGTGCTATCATTCCATGTCAAAGATAGCCTTGAGGGCAAAGGAACCTCCTCTTTACTTCCTTTAAGAATTAACATGCATTTCAGATAAATCAACTCTCTTGCGTAATATATTTAACTCAAACTGTTACGAAAATATAAATCTGAAAATTCTTTTTTAACATATAAAAATATATCACCATGTTAAATAACGAACTAATTTTTACCGCAGAACAGTCTATACTACAATAGCAGCCAAGGAGAGGTGATTAGGTCACGTGACGGTTAAGAGATACGGGGCAAGCTTATGTGAAACAAGGATAGTTTAATCCTGATGTAAACAACATGGCGGAGCTGACTCAATTGGCCAAGTGTTAAGACGCGACATGCACGAACATAAGTTTTGCGACACCAGCAATATATATATGGCAGCGCTAACATCTAGACAATAAATAGAATTGTGCAGCACGTTAATTTATCAAATCTATGAGTTGGAATATTAATAGAATCATGCGGTAACATAGTGGTTACGTTTAATCGGATTCCTACGAAAACTTTTGATTTGGCGCAGATATTTACGTCTCCACATCACAAAATATTCTCTGTCCACTATAACTGATTTCTGCATTCGCTTTTGAAATTTCAATCCAATATCTATCAATAACCAATGGGGAGTACTTCGTGAAAAATTTGGCAAGTGTTTGTCAGAATTTTGCATTCAAAACCTTATTTAGAGTGGGCGATTCATTGCTGAAAAAAGAATCATGACCTTTACTGCGTATAGCACGTTTCGTAAAATCCTCGAATTTCTCCAAGCGCTGTTTGCATTTACGCGTTTTTCCTTGTGTTCTTAGAGTTCCGGAAGCTTGCTGTTCCATTCTAACACTATGCACAGTACTTGCAGAAACACAAAGATGATCACCAGTTTCTTTCTTAATGTTTTTATAGACGATTCCGCGTTTCTTTCTATAAGAACCGCGAAGCAATGCACGATCATTCGCCCCTCGCCGCTTTTTAAAGGTTTGCCTCGATTCTGATTCATTTTGGCTAAAGCACCGGCCTGCTCCATGATGAAAAGCTTACTGATTTCAAATTGCATATACATAAGTGTTCTTAGACTTGTGAGGTACACATTGTTAAGTATCATAAGCAACTCCACACTATAAACAATAGCATTTTAATGAGCACTCAACTCAATACAGACCTCGTTGCGAGAGAGCTGCCTGGTATAGGAATGCAAAACAATTATATAATAGCAATGTTCTTCAGTAATTGTTAAATAAAATGTAGCTTAACTTAACATAATAATTTAAAGGTATGTATAATTTCACCTGTCTTCTGTCTAATATGTATATAGTATACATCTTATGTATATATCTGATGTAAATATTCCTTTCAGTACTTGCGAGCCCAGAACACATCTATGTGGTGTGTGAAGCAGAAAGATACAATGTGGGTCTATTACGTTTATAAGAAAAGAAACATTTGCATACTTTTCTCTCTCCGAAATTAGCCGCACGGAGCAGTGATTAGAAAACTACTTACAGTACTGTACTTAAAGGAGAGGTTTATCGTACGCATTCAAATAAAAGAAAACGTCCATTAAATTCGCTAAAACAATCAACAGCTTAGCTCACTTTCTTCTCGGACAACAAACCAGGTGAAAAAATGATTAGATATCTACGTTTAGGGAGTGTGTATCTCTCCCATCATCAGGATATTTATAAAATGATATAACCAAAAATGAAACACTGGATATAACACAACTATAAACCAATAAAAAACATTATCAAATGCGCATTTCTGAACAAAAGACGGTTTTCAGTAAATTAAATGCCAGCTCAGGAGATGGCGTGAGTATAGAAAATTGTGTCAAAGAAACGTAACAACTTAACGCGATTATCAAACTGTATTGATTTTTGCTTCTTAAATGTCAGGCTTTGCTTTAATTTCCATTTTAAGGCCGGTTTAAAAGAGGAGCTGAACTGAAATCCAGCATCACGATTAAGCGTGCTCCTTTTAGAGGAAATCGCCAATGCCTCCTTAATTCTCCACACCCAGTAACTGTTGCATTTCGCCAAGATGGTCGTCTGCCGAAAATTGGCTCTATGATCGTTATCAAAAGAATACTCTGCCGTCCCAGACTTCTCAGTTTGCATTAAACGAATACTCCATTCATGTTCGGTTATTCTAACAGCGATGGTCCTTCCGGTTTGTTCTATATACGGTGTCCCACATTCACAGAGTATGAGGTACACTCACGGAACTTGGAAGTCCAGTTTGTCTTTCACTGGTCACAACAGATGTTTAATCTTTGGAGATGACTTTTGGATGGTCCTGATGTTGTATTTGGCGAGAATTCTACTGATTCTGCCGGATAGATTGCCGGTAAACGGGATGCAGGCTGTAGCGGTAGGCTTATCTGACGCTTGCTTTATTATAGGTTTCCCTTTCCTAGCTTTGGTGATCGAGGCTTAAGCGTCACATTAGGAGTAGCCGTTTTGCCGGAAAGTGAGTCTCAGGTTCTGTAACTCCAGCTTTAAGTGGCTGGGATCAGAGGTAGACAAAGCTCTGTGGGCCAGTGTATTGAGAACTGTATAAAGCTTAACTGTTTTCTGTCCCAATATCTATGGCTCTCTTCACGCCCAGATGTTTACAGCAGGAGTAAACTAGGTTCACACAGATTATAGTTAAGGCGGAAATGCAAAAAGCCGCCTTTTTTCGGAGGAGACTCGTTACTGTAACCAGTCATGTTGTCCTGTACCTCATGCGGTAGCCTGATATAGAACCCGAGCCCCTTTGGTGAGAGTCGAGTGCTCTATCTACTCGGCCACGGTGCGTCCTACCAATTAATTCAACCACTATTGTCACTGACCTCACTTATTTTTGTGTCAAGGGGAGCCAGCTTTCGCTTTATTAAGCTCTCACAATCTTTTCTCCATTAAACAGAAATCACACTATTTTGAGAAGTTATATCTGGGTGATTAATTAATCAAAATAACATTCATGGACACTGACTGCTCTTGCAACGTGATTTCTACGATATGGAGCGTTGGTGACAGTTTTATCCACGTTTAACTTTAAGATTGCTGAACTATACAATGGTAGATGTTACTAAACAGCAGTCTGACACACTACACCATTACGAGGGTTCTTCAGTAACGGTTATAATTTTTTGCACGAAAATTCAAACTTATTAAATTCTGTTAACCTAAAATGAAACACACACGCCGCGATATTTTCATTGTTGGTACTCCTGGTTCCCGCCTGTGAGAACCAGGCAAATTCAGACATATTCAGTATCGCCTACCGCTGCAGTGGAGGTA